>JAYDZJ010000025.1:6468560-6480609 GCA_034509065.1 Eueides lybia
GTCTTCTCCATCCCACTGACACGGTTGCCGGTCGCCGTGATCGTCCACACTGCTACATCCGGCCGGCCGCCCCTCGCTGCCCCTCGCCGCCCCTCGCCTCATCAATACTGAATACTTAATCAAATGATGCGATATTGCTTGTATTGTATTAAGTATAATATAATATATTTAGACAAGTAGTGACGCCTGTCGTGCAGTAGGGGCGTGTGCAGCGTACGACGGTGAATGCAACACAGACCCCAGGTCGTGGGTTATATTCCCACCGTCTTCCCACTAGGATATGAAATATGTGTCATAATGGTCACGTACAGAGACCATTGTCAGAGTCACTAATGTAGAGCCTGTTTTATGTTGTTTATACATAATATGTTGACATGTACATAAGTATAATATAAGACCACAACATTTTATTTATCGCATTAAAATAGTAAAAAAATAATGCTTATATAACTGTGTAAAATTACGTGATTATAGTATTTAGACCAAAAATTAGATCATTATAAAAGTAAGACAGTTTCTGAAAGGTCACTTATGACAACTATAACTACTGGTTGTTGGTTGGTGTATTATATGTACAGTAGTACTATATCTAAGAGTAAAAGCTACTTTATAACACATTAAAATCGCAAATTAAAAATTAAATTCAATTAGAATGTGTTATACAATATTATTTTAGATTTGTTTATAATAGTAACGTAATTAATATTTAAATGGACAGATACTTATATTAATATCTAGAGTTTATTTTGTGTCTCTACTTGTGTAAATAACATCAATATATTTTTGTTTCAGGTATGTATAGAACAAATTTAAACGACATCGAGTCGGAAACGCATCGCCGAGCGTCACGCATCGACTAGTTGCGTACTGAGTAACTCACTGCCTCCGCAGATGAATCTTAAATATCTTTGTATATTTTCCTGAGCTCCTAAAGATTACATTTTCATATTGCCTTTTGATACAAACTAGATAATACTTTTCTAACAATTCGGTAATGCGAACTAATAAAACGTATGTATATTTTTTTTAATTTGAATCTTGAGTCATGATTGGCTTAAACGTATATAATGTTAATATATTTTTTATCCTCTGAAGTGAAAATCTTAGATATTTTTTTCAAAAACATATATCATTATAATGAAATATTAGAGAATGACAAGTTTCCCTTAGTAAATAGCCGCTAAGTAACGAGCTATATATATATTATCATTTACGTTTTTTATACAATAATTTTGTGTATTTGTGTCGGTCTTCAGTTTTTCAGACTAAACAATTTTTTAATTATTTAAACATAAAGCTTTAATATAAATACAATAAACCAAGCGGACCGGATACGTCTAGCCTTAACGACATCTTCCGACACACCAAATTGTATGTAATTTTTTGTTGAGGAAATACAAAGTGTGCGTACTTGGAAATACAAATCGTCTTACGATAAAAGTCGCACATAAAAAAATATATTGACAATTTCCAAAGTATTTACGTATAGTAAACAAGATCAGGTCGATACATATTTACCCTGATAGAGAGAAACGACAATATATGACTACACCACCTCGTGTTGTTCTATCATACATATTACATTTTGGTTCACGAAATATACAAGTACATAAATGCACCTATTAAATGTTATACAAAATAGTTAAGTTTCATAACCGCGGTGTCTACTGTCCACGGTCCGCGCGTTTGCGTGTATTCATTTCTTCGATTGTCATTCTTTTGTTTAATACTTAGTAACGATTGACCTCCTTCACGTAATACACGAACTGACACAAGTCTGTATTTTGCAAGTCCTCTTACTGTGACATATGATGTCCTTTACGTAGAATAACGTGCTAACAAAGTCGTAAAGGAAAAAACATATAACCATTTATTTAAAAAACCTTGATAAATATTCCTATATATAGTATTATAATATTTCAAAGTACTTTGCAGATAGTAAAGAAAAATACGAAATACGCATAAGAAGTTTGCTTTAGTAAATTTAAAACTTTTGCACAAGAAAACGTAACGAAAATCAATTCTACGTATTTCTATTCTGTGATTTAACTTTACACTTCTATTGACCTACTTAATGTAAATAACTAAAGAAAGAGACATAATGACAACACTGAAACGATAATTATGCTTTAGTACGTGCAAACGAAATATTTATAAGATTTATTATTAAACTTGGTGGCGAGCGACGGGATCCGACATTGTTTGTTCCAAAAGACTTGCATCAAGAACAGTTGGACAGTATCGAGGCCGACACAGACGAATTAAACGTTGCAAATTGATCGCGCGATGTCGCGTTATATTAGAAACTGTACTTCTCCAACGTATTGTGTGTTCTTAAACATTCATATTAAATAAGATTTGTTATAAAATAAAAAATTACGTTGTGCGTCTGAATTACAAATATTGATGAATATTTGATCTGTCACCTCTTCATCTCGCAGGTGACCTCTCGGCTCTTGCTTCACGCACGGCGCTGTGACATATACACCAGTATATTGTGTGAATGTTAAGTATTAGTTCGTGAAGCGACGCGCCTAAGTTCCGGGCCTCGAGTCATTGCCTCCTGACCTTTAAAAATTACTTTCTACGGTACTCTTAGCTGTTAATACGATGGGAAATTATCATTTACACAACGCTAAACTTATCTAATCAAATTAGTAAATCCTTTCTAAAACATAGAAATAATTCATTTTCAATATTTTGGAAATACCCTAGAAATATTCACAACACAAAAAGTCATCTAAAAACGGTTACATTAAAACGTCCTCCAAAGTTAGATGCAATCGGCACAATCGTGACATTCGCTAATTACTGTATTAGAGAGCGTTGCAAGTACACGTCACACGACTCGCATACACCAGCCCACGCCAGTGTCTCTACGTGCTCTACGTACACTACGGACACTGACCACCGCCGTCGGGTACACGTAGGGACGGTCGGTACTACCGACACCCGACACCATAGATAATAGGAGTTTTTGTGCGACGGGAAAGCAATAAGTGGCGTTCGTATAATGGTTACAAGCCGTGACCTAGTTTAGGGCCTGGCTGTCTTCGCGAGCACAATCTTTGAGCTTAACCTCTTTACACGACCTACTAGTGACTGGAATGTCGTTCATATTTGTTTGAACTTTCAAGTTAACTATCAATGTTTGCCTACCATTTATCAAACATCTCCCCGTAATAACTTTCTACTTATTATGCATTGTGTTTAATTATTACGTTATATTTTTACAGAATTTCAAAATACTTAACAATTGCTTGTGCAATATTCATTTATAATTTGTTATTTATTTAAAAAGTATGAATCCAACAATATTAGAAATTAAACAGTGCAAATTAATTTAACAATTAATCATGTTTCCTTAAAACGTTAGTCACGAGTCATTAATTAAATATCGATGACTGCGATGTACTTATTATGAGCCGCTGTTGAAATAAGACATTATCACCACCACTATACTACCATTGAGACTTTTAGTAATTTAATCCAAAGCTAGCTTGAATAACATATTTTCACTAATGATTGTATTGTAGTGCCTCGAACAGGCTATAATTTTCTTACTCGTTTAACTGTTAAAGTAATATCTCTCTGAACATTTCTTTAGACGGCGTCTGTAATTTTCGTGTTAATAAGGTAATAGCGCGATCGCGATCAACTATAAAATAACCTATATCATTTGAAAAGGTTTTGTATCGTGGTACGTATTCGGTATATATAATAAAGCAATTTAGTTAATGTCAATGAAGAACGACTGATGCAATTTCTGCTTATCTAAAGCTTTTTAAGTTACTCGTTGAAATCTATCAGCACATATTATGGTTTTTTTTCGTTAAGAGACTTACTTTTGTTTAATAAATTAACCATTTCTATGTTAACCTAGCTTATTATGTACATATGTGTTTGAAAAACACGCTACTGTCCGCTGACGTGCCTGCGTCGCGCCAGCGTCGGAGCACGCCCACTCTAATCATGCCGAATAACTGTACGTTCAAGATTTATATGTACCTGTTGCGTTACATTTTAGGAGATCATCATTAGACGTGTAACAGTTTCATTTACGCTAGTTTTACTTAATACTTGTATGAGTGGAAGTAGAAAATATTTGATTTTAATTATTCGCTTTGACATTAATTCTTCTTACTTAACTACTTTTTTTAGATAAAACATACAGTTATTTAAATATATCGATATTCTTATCAAAATATTAACTTTCTAATTGGCTAAAGATTATCAAAGCAAAATATTCAATATTATAAACGCGGTGCTACAAGGAAATTCTGTAACATTAATTGAATTTTTATGCAGTAAACAAATATAACATAAAGAAGATGTAACAAGCTTATAAGGTAGATGAGAATGTAGGAATTGGTGCTTGGTCGTTAGTATAGTGGTCAGAGATATGTGAAGGTGTCCATGGTTTAATGTACTACTTTTAAGTACGTTTTTTAAAAAAATGTATTTCTTTCATAAGTGTGCATAAATACTTAAAAAAATAAAAGTTTATTTATTTTTATATGAGTCTTAAATCCACGACCAGACCACAAGTAGCCACGGCAACAAGTTATACTGTTGAAAACAAGTGTTTCTAACGCAACAAAATAGCTTGTTTGTCGTTAATGCTCGTTACATTAACGACAAACAAACTATCTTGATGATTGATTTAAGGCAGGATCTTTAAAGCATCTATTAACTCCTATTCATACGTCAGTCTCTCGACACCTCTACACTACACAGTAGCTGGCAAGTCTCCAACAACTTAAAGCCCGCGTCTGATCCTCGCACTCAGGATATGCGTATCTCTTTGTTTCGTTTTTCTCTTCGAATGCGTCACGTCGTGCTATTTCTGCTGCAGTTGATACTTGTGTGTTTTATTTGGCCAACTGCAGCGTGAGGGAGCTTGCGTAACGTTTCAATGTGCAGGTTCAATGTGTTAATAATCCTACTCAAAGACCAATGAATTATTTTCAATGTTTATTTTGACTATAAATCTTCTGTTTGACCGAGCTTTAAAGCTCGATGTGTATACGATATACTAGTTTTATATTATTAGATTTATAATAAAGTAAGTAAGTATAGATTGCGGTGCTATACTTATAATAAAATGGTAACGGATGGACGTCTGTACATGGATGATACATAAAGTAATGTTTTTGGTGGTATTTCATGACATAATTGTTAGATTTAACTATGTCTGTAAAATAATATTGATAAAATGGAAAAATGGAAATTTTATAGTATACGACCGCGAATTCCCGTTAACCTAAGAAATGTAGTTGGTTCAAAATCATGGGTGGGCGAGTCCTAAAGCAAATAACATTCGAAAAGTACTTTTAAATAATTTTATTGACCAGAAGTGCAAAGCCGCGGACGGGCTGCTAGTTATTGAATATAACTTACAAAGTTAATATATAAAAGTATATAGGCAAAATAATACCATGTATTATAGTTTCTCAAAATTTAATCAGATTACAATTAAAGGCTCGTTAAAAGGGCTTTGAAACTGATGTTCCGATAAGAAAGCTCCATAATTAGTGCGTCTCGCCGTGCTCTTGGCTCTTGCACTCGACACGTAAGAGGCGCAGCTGCAAGCTTTAGTTCCTCACAAAACACTTGGGCCCTTGAACCTCGTTGCCCCTCGCGCCCTTTATCTCTTACAAAACCAGTCGGACGTGTTTCCTTGCCGGGAGTCGCCGGGACGCGCCGGGAGGTGACGGCGGATGCGGGAAGGGGACGCGGTCGGACGGCAATCCATTAGACGTTTGTTTGCAATTATAATGTCTCAACTCATCAGAACCTTTTATTTTTATTTTTTGTCTGATTGAAGGGCATACTGCGATAACTTGTTCTTTATTTTAATATATATTGTAAAATATTAATGATTATAACTTATCTATATGAACCTTGAGACCTGTAGTTGCGCAGTGGCACAAGCGTGTGACTGTAAACACTACGAGTCTATAGACTCGTTCCCCGCTCGAGATAAAATATTTATCATTTTCATTTCGTCCCTCTGGTAACAAAGCAAATCGTGGCTTTGAGTTTCGCTACTCAATACGAAATACCTCAAATTCGGCGGAAATTGGGGAACGAATGGAAGTGGAACGGAGTGTTTTAACACAAGGTTCCCAAGTTCCCTCTGTCTAACCTGCGATGTGCTGGATACAGCGTGAAAAAAAATTTGTATAAAATATTTAAAACATTTTTTAAATATATGTATCTTTAAGTAGCACTGCCTGTATTTATTATTCATAGGAATTTTTCTGAGCAAATATGAGCATTACCGTGAACATTTACATGTAAAAGTGAAAACGACCGTCTCTCCTGCACCGACCGACCGCGCACTGACTATGTATGCATGTATGTACAATATACGCGATACGATATGTACCGACTACCGACAGGCGATATATTGCGATTTGTTCTTATGTCATTTATTTACTTTTTATGGGCTTGATGTTGAATAACTTCGCTGTCTCTTGAAACCACTTTACTGGTGGATATTATTGAGATTAAATATCTCAGTTTGTAATAAAAATATATTATAAATGTGTTGTCGGTAGTGGACGAGCACCTACCTATGTACTCGTATATACTTGAATATATTTTGTTTATTTCTGTAGTATAAAGAATGTTGCAACATTCTTATTTAAGGCAACATTTCGATTTTGTAATGTTTTAATACACATCAAAGCAGCTCTTTATTTTATTTTATTAAAAACGTAAAGATTACCTTTTCTTTTAGGACAAGGTCATACATTTTTTAAAAGTATTTCACAATACTTTTCAAATTGCGGATAAAAATAATAATACGTATGTATTACGCGAGATGCGCACACGCGTGAGACCCGTACGACGGACGTGCAGTCTGCGCGCGGGCGACGACCCCCGCAACCCCACACCACCACCGTCCGCGCGTCGCCGGAACACCGCCTCGGGCTGATTTTAATTTAATATTATATCCGCTAGTTTTTAATAATTTACATGCAGATAGGCTCTTTACTAAATCGTCAATAAAAGAGTACGTACGCGGTCACATGAACTACGAAATAAAGATCATGCTAAGTCAGATTAAGTTTGTATTTCATAATTAGGAGAGCTGTGTTAGTAGGGTTCTTTCTGATTTCACAATAAATAGGAAAACCGTGAAGAAAAATCAGAATATATAGAAAAATATATATTACAGTATAACCAGCAGGATGCATTGACACCATCTATCACAATCACGTCCTGCAGGGACTTCGGAGAAATAAAGAAAGATAACATGTCATTTCTTTTGCAAACTCCGGCACCGCCACTAAAATCAACGCATGCAATTCTCGCTATTTAGTAAAATTAATTTAAGATGTTAGAAGAAAACAACACACGTGTCCCTCCTGCCAGCTCACAGGAAGTCGGAACGTCGGCGGCCTATATGAGCTCACCGACTCATCCGCATCATCAGATATCAAAACACGGTAATCGTGACTGTTTTTGTATGCGATTGAAGGCATTGGAAAAATTCAGCATCACGCGCGATGTGATCATCGCTTAATTACCTTATACGTGTACCAGTGTGCCTTACGTTTACCGTAGCCCAAGGTCGGTGCGGTGCGATGTTACTTTTTATAACTCTTTTAATTTTTAAATTATCATATATATATATTATTATCTATACATGCAAGAAATATTTAAAAAAAAACTTGTAGGAAACATCTATTAATGTAATAGGGCAAAAAATAGTGCTTTTTAAATTTTTGACTTTATATGAGTGCGTTACGCTGTTTTTGTCAATTTAATATATTAAATTCGACAAATTTTGCTATACTTTTAGTATTAATTTAGCTGACATTTTAGTTTTCAATGTATAGTTGTAGTCTTAAAACTAATAATGTTCTTAGGACTAGAAACCAATTTGCGTTGCTTCAACAGAAACAGGAAACCTCAGTTTACTAAGTTTTTCTTAAAAGTAAGTTGAATGTAATTTGTTCAGCTGCAGTCAGTCTATCAGTGTTATTTGGATTAAGAAATAGCAATAAATATTCCGTCTGCCGTCTGAGACGTGCCGGGCTGTTCCTGCTCACGCTTTGTACCATCCTATACAAGCAGGATTTACCGGCGAACAGCCTCTTTCTACACTACTCCGATAGTAGAAGATATAGAAACACAACATTCGATCTTAACGTTTTCTATAAGTTTTCTGGAATACTCATACAGCTGTAGTATGGATACACTATCTAAGCCAATACGTTGCTCAGCTTAGTGTATCTATAGTACAGCTACAGGTAATGTCTAAGCTCTTGGTACAGACATGCGTCGTAGCGAACAGGATTGGCTGTTCAATATAATTATAGTTTATTAGAATATATTTCGAATATAAAATATAAATGTGACTCGGAAATTATATTGATATTATCTCACAGCAATTGTTATGAATTGTATTTTAAATCGCATTTATATTTTTATTTTGCCAGTCTCTTCCTTGAAAACAGTTTAATTCTTAGCATTAACTAAATTGTTATATTTTATGGGATTGTAGTTACTAAAGCAATTTAAATAGAGCACGTAATTGTTTTAATATATTTTAGTAGCGTTGCTTCCATTTGGCCGTGCGTACGCGCAGACCGTGACCGTTCCGAGCCACTCAACTTGAGGTCGGACTTCGGAGCGTCTTCAACTCATTAGCAATTATCCTCCGCTCGCCGCGACTCCGCGCGGAATGTACGAAGCTGCGCGCATCGATTACAAATATGTTGACGTTGGTGTCCTGAGATCTTATTACAATTACTTTATATGATTATAATCGATTTTTAGTTATTTTCAGAACGTTAAGCTTATAATTGTCATTGCTTTCGTTGATAATGTTACGGTCTCCTTTACGCACATGTCCTGTACGATTATCCTTAATGAAAATACAATTTATTGTATCTAAATAAAACAGAACGTTCAAGTACGAGTCCGACGGGTTCTCTAAGGGTTCTGTACCAATTCGAGAAATATACGTCAACGGGAAGAATTCAAAGTCATTTGAATTTGAAGCATTGCGTGTTGAGTGACGGATCTCAACGCAACGCTTTGAGTTAGGTCCACATGAAGTATGTCCTCCTATAGCTTTGATTTCGCAGCGAATTTCATACATATTGCCGTAATAATGAGACATACATACACCTTTGAATTGCCTTAGAAGCCTGATTTTTAATTGACTTAGGAGCTTGATTTTTTGTGCTCTAAAATAGAGCTAAATATTTAATATTAATTTCAGCCTGTAGATCGCGTAGATGTACTACGCGATCTCGCGATAAATAGTCCATAAGAAAGTGATCCTATAGATCGAGTTGCGTTTTGTTGTGTTGTTGTGTTGTGATGTTGTGCGGAATCTTACAAATCGTTTAAAATTAAATCAAGCCATTTAACGAACTATGTACTATATTATTATTTAATCTGTTTGCAATGAGATTACCAAAGAAAATAAAAGGCTATTTATGTATTTATTCATTTTAGTCAGCAATACAGCGCACTAACAATTTTAATAGATAAACAAGTATCTTAAAATTAATACGCGATGTTGTGGAGAAAACTTATATTAATTGAAGATACAGTGCTTTGCTGACTATGGTGTCAATATGCAAATTTAGTCTCAAAGAGCAATCTAGAGTTACGCCAAAATCGCAGACTGTCTCTACTCTTTAAATGATAATGCATTTTATATTGAAACCATTGGGAGTCAGCAGTTTTTTTTGCGGAACGAAAAAAAAGTGCTACCAATGTTCCTAAATATTTTACTGTCAACAGCGGAAAGATGCCTGGTAATGAGACTAGTGCCGCAGCCGCAGAGCTGATAGAATGTTCAATATTATTAATTGCTTACTACACTTAACTTACTCGTATTAGCGCGGAAGCTGTCTGTTAGACAAACTGTCATTGTATGCAAACTTACAAATACTATTTATATCTGTTATGTTGATTACAGCGTGACACACGCGAAGTGGTCTTGTTCTTATTTTTTATTTAATCTGTTTGTCCTAAATAATATTGCGACAACGTTTAGATGACGATGTTAATACTTTGTTAATTTTATGTTTACTAATAAAACTCTAAAATATATTGCCCTCTGCCCCCGCTGTTGCGAGACTCCACTGACCTCTGACGACCTCGGCAGCGCGCCTACTCTTTTCACACCTCCGCAGCATCTTTTTGATCATTGAATATAATTATGTATATAAAAATTAATAAGATAAGAACAGTAGTTACGTTTCGTAGTCTTGGAGAAATTGTTACTAGTTTCTAAATTCCAGACATAGTACTCTAGTGGTATTGTATGTAACGTGAACTGACACACAACTAACACATTCACAACGACCGTTTACACAATACGTTATAAATTTTGTAAATGAATCCAAAATCAATATTAACTTTAAGGTGATATGCTATTATACGGATTATGCAAGCATTCAGACAGTCAGTGGGGCAAAACGTTTTGCCTCACCCATTATAAATATTAACCGTGATAAAGATTAGTAATAGAATACATTTACAAAATTTTGTAATATTTTATAATAGTCATGAGATAAAGAGAGAACCGAATTAAGTCAACATCGGTGTCCTTATGTAGGTACGTCTGAGTAGGTAGTTCGAATGCCTGCATCGAAACTTCTTTAATATTAGAATTATAAGTTTGGTATTAAATTATGTATCAATAAATACAACACACATGGATGATATGAAATTGAAATACTAAAATTTATTTAACTCATATAACGTTTAATATAACAATTTTGTATGTGTAGAATACAATTGTATTTGTCTAGGAGAAGTCATGAATCATTACTAAAAATTACAAGTAATACCGAAAAAAATTGTAAGATTATTTATGTTTATCAATACTCCTTGTTATTTACGTGCGGCGAACAAGGCGAAACATGGAATCAATACCCTAATGTTACGAGCTAAGCGGTAATGTTAGGTCTTATTTACAAATATTATACATATACCTATAACATAAACATAATGCTATTATAGTTTCAAGGGAAGTGTTCCTGGTTACGTGATCAACCGCTGCTACTGACTTACGTACATAAATTTAATTAATAAGTATTTTGAGAAGTTAAATTAGCTTTAGCAACATAACAGCTTCTTGTATGTTGATATCTTTACGTTTAGTAGGTACAGTATTGATTGTAATAGGAATTTATTTTTACCTAGTGTTAATTCCCCACTTTCCGCTTAATTTAAGGCATTGCGTGTCGAGTGTTGGAAAATCAACGCCGTGCTTTGTCTTTTTATCAGAACTAAGAAACAAAAATTTAATTTAATTTCTTCGAGCGGGATCGAATCCACAACCTATCGCGTTAGTCGCCCACTTATGCCCCTGTGCCACGACTGGCTCTGTAGTAATTAATATGATATTCCATATATACCTACGCTAAAAGAATATCTACAATGTTACAGTAGTTATGTATTCCCTGCATATACGGTATATCACCACAGACAAAACTGTACGACCGTTAACAATCGCACGATAAAAGTCAAATATTGTCATAGACACGTTGACAACTGCGACAGCGACTCACTGACACTTCTCATTCACGATCATGTAAATTGTGTTGAAGAATTCGTTTAATTTGTTAGCCTTTAAGTTTGATCAAATTTAGTCAAAATTTTAAAATAAATGATTTCATATTAGAGCTCAGAAATTTTTTTTAGTGTTATGAAGAAAAATGAGAACAATATCGTTAAATTTAGCGAACATATGTTTATATATGGGATGACGAACGTGACCTCATGATGTAACCACATGCCCCTCGCTGCACTCAGTTAATTGCTTTATTTGTAGTTCCAAATTAAACATCGCCCACCAATGAATATTATGTAAACATTGTTTTTGTATACTGTGCATTGTATTTGTATGTTCAGTCGTGTATAAGGATCGCTAACAGATGGTGTACTTGTGGTGTTTCAGGCCATGCGGGGGTGGTGCGCGCGGTGGAGCGGGTCGGGGCGCGCGCGGCTGCGGTGGCTGGCGGCGCTGGTGTGCTGGGGCGCGCTGGCGGGGCTGGCGCTGCCGCGGCTG
>JAYDZJ010000026.1:1401302-1412091 GCA_034509065.1 Eueides lybia
ACCTGGGAATCTGGAAATGTTTATATGATCCGTACCGACTCCCCTCTACACATCACTAATTTAATTATTTTAATGGTACTTTAATTTACAGATAAACAATTTAAATAAATTACTCTTTCTTATTATAATTACGATATAAGATTTAGATGGATTTAGTATCAATAATATTTCGATAATAGATAATATATAGCTAAGTCCTCACTATAGTAATCCTTCGAGCCAGATAAATAAAAAGGGCAAACCAATAAAACAAAGGTATGTTTTATTATTTTTTATTACATATTCCATTAGAATACTTTCTATATTTATTATTGTACATGCTTACATCGGCCCCAGCACGTACACTGTCCAGACACTATAGACCATAAATGGAGAATTAGAATGAAGTGAAGAAGAAATTAGCTAGGATAGTAGAAGATAATATCTATATCGAATATACTGTAGATTATTTATGGCCTATAATGTCATAACTATACAGTTTGTCTACGCACCGTTTCTACATTGAGTTACGAACATTGCAAATGATCAACTCTTTAGTGCCATTTTGTATGGAAATAAAAAAAATATTAACTATATATTTTAAAAATTGCTTAGTAAAATAATAATTGATTTTTTAAAATTAAAACCATTTTGGTGTTGTCATTTGCAATGTTCGGTAACTTGTACAAATTAAATGCAGCGGAGGTCTACGTAAATGCTCGTTTGATCGCATTTGTGAAGCTCTCTAATATGTCTAGAAGCTTAGTCTATGGTATGTCTGTTGTTAGCATACTAGGTTACATATTGGATTTAGAAAATAATTTGAAAATACGTAGGTACATATATATATTAATAAAAAACTCGTAAAATTTCGAAAGAAAACATTAAACATTTTATTTTAACAAGTATAAAAAAATATCAGAATTACCACAAACAACTTGAAATTGTTTTTGAAAACAAGCTGTTTAGATAAAAAGTAATAGATCATATTGATTCATCCTACAGCCTCTTACCGGCTCACGCCGACTACTGACAGTTAGTTTACATAACGTATCCTAGAATCTTAAATATCTATAAATAATTCAAGCGCAAAGATATGTACAATATTTTTACACGTTACATCATTTAAGTACCTATTTACAAATTAGATCTTTATACATCATAAAAAAGATAACTATACCGTTCTATTATATATCACCGCGAAACGAATACCTACATTCACATACATATAATATAAATTGTATTATTAATATTTTAATTATAAATTAAACATACCTTAAACTAAATAAAATATAAGACGTATTAAATTACAGTGTATTGCTTCGTTTAGTCACATTTTGCAAAAATATCACGATGCGTCGGCCATTGCGGCGCAGGCGCAGCTGAGGAGACTCCTTCGCATACCAATATTTATATTTTTATAAACATTTCGTAAAAAATATTCTTCGACGCCCTATCACCAATCGCTCAGTCCCTAGCGTTTAAATTAACATTCTAACACGGAATAGACACCACAATTTAAATGAGACACATTTATGGACATACAATACACCTAAACTACAATAATTATATTACACTCTTCTTACTGACTTACGAGTTACGACCTACGTTACTTGGATACAGTCGGCTGAGCTGGAACGCGACAAAACTTTAAAAGGGGATAATTTATTTATTTTATTAAATACACGGGAGATTTCTACTTTACATCGAGTTTATTTTATTTTTTTTATTTTTATAATACATATATTACTCTCATATACTATAATTCAGGTATTCAGAGCGCACAACAAAAGCTTCTGGAGATTGCAGATTGATTGTTAATTCAATTCTTTAATTGCCAATTACTATAAGGACGTATATACCAATTAAAATCGAATTTAAATCTGCAATATTCAGTGGCTGTAAGATACCACAGACTATATATAAAACAGGCGAAGGGATAAGAACAGTCAGTCTAAGATAAGTCAGCAAGAAGGTACGACCCTAGACGGTTATGAGAACTACTGATTATTGCACAACACACGCAGTGTCACGTATCCACGTTTAAAATTCCATCTATTTATTTATTAAGGACTTATTGTTAAGGAATATACGGAGCTGTCACTTTTAAACTATTTTGAAGACTACAATTACAAAAAAGGGATTTTAAAATTGTACGCACTATTTTTTTATTTGTTTTATTTTTTGGTTTAATCACGGCGTTTAATGTCACTATTTAAATAAAATTGAGCGATAAGTTGTGACGGATTTTTAGACCGACTAGTGTCTACTATAAAAATAATAAGTGTAAAGTGCGAAACTCTCCAGTATATATGATTTTTTTAATAATATTGTAGATTAATAGGAAAGATGAATAGGTAAAGTACAGTCTACGACTACGTTGAGAGTAATGGAAATCCGTAGTGTCGCTATTAAACGAAAACTTTGGGTCAATATATTTAAAATGCTTAGATAAAATATAAAATTATTGCTTAATAGTATAGTATTGCGAAGTAATAAGGACCTTAGGTCTAACAATATAAAAGGAACGACTACAAGAATAAAATATTATTTACAAATATCTAAATGTAGGGATTTAAAGAAATATTTGGCTAAAATACGTTAGGAATACATGATTTGTGAAAAAATTACATTATTCTAAGCAAGTACGTATGTATGTATATAGGATTAAATAAAAAATGTAAACATAATATCAAAATTCATTAAAGTGTGATGCAGTTGAGTATTATTGTTTAAAATATTATGCTCAGTTCATATATAAGCGTTAATTAATGATTCGTTACCCTGTCGTAAGTTATTTCAAGAGATTCATTTTAGACCGATGAATAGGGTGATTTAAAAAAAGAACTCCTAAACGCAAATCAATTACTACGATACAAAGGATCGACTCTAATATATGATAAAACACCGTCAGTCCATAGACACCTCACTCAAACAGGCCATTACAAAAATAATACGTACAGAGTATCCGAATGTTAAAAATACAAAATGGCGGGAAACGATAGACATTGACATTTATATATTACTATCTGAGTAGAGATTTGCAATTTCGTAGATAAAAATTGTTTCTATTTTTATTTCTTTAACAAGAACAAGATAGGAAGAGCTATTTAATTGTCGTTATAGATATTTTGAATTGCACATATATGTCAATGTCAATGTCAATGTCAAATGGCACGATTAGTGAAATCACGAACGGTGTCGTGCCCGCCCACTCTTTCTCCGCTTTCTCCGTCCATCCCTCACAAATACTATATTTGCGGGGTCATCTGCTAACTGTGGGTATTTCGACACTGAGTGGACATCTCTGGCCGCCCACCCGTCGACAATACCATGGGATATTAATTCTTCCTTCTCTTCCTCAGTCCACGACCCTCTTCCTTCCCATCCTGCAGCGACCAGTGCCTTCTCCCTCTCCCACGCCCTTGCCGCAGCGCGTTTGTGCGCGTGTTTTAAGAGTTTTATTCTTTCTTGCGCTGGATCGACTCCGTATCGCAAGACTATCACCGCTTGGGCTGATCCTTTGCCTACTGCATGTACTCGAACCTAGAAAAAAACACGTATATAATTATAGATTTTTAACTTTTCATATATTATACTGAATTATTCAGAAACTTAGTGAAACAAAAAATATATTTTATACATAAGTATATTAAGCGGTAATGCCTATACATGTTTTATAAATCGATACTAACCTCTAGTCCTTGGTCGTTAGTCTCATCCTGCGATACATTAAACTTGCCGGACATCCGCCGCAATTCTTCCATATCATCTCTTATTTTAAGTGAATTGTCTTTTACGAAATAGAAGACATCTTGATCGTGGATACTAAAATGCACGTCCAGGAAGTAAGAGTTGTTAAATACTGTAGTAATAACGTCCTCTACAACGCTGTTGGCTCCATCAGCTACGCTTATGTAGGCTTTGCCGTCGACTCTGGATATTAACACACCTTCGCCGAATACTCCACGTTTGTATGATACTCGTGGAAGCAGGTTTCTTGTGATCGGTTCCATTTTCAATAGTGGAGTGGGAACAAATTCTATGTCTGATAACTTGTCATTCACCTGAAATTATGTAATACATAAATTAAATGGATGTAACGAACGACTACCTAATTATATGTATTGAGATGGATGGAGTTGACATACAGAAGGGCCGCAAAATTTGAGGCAAACAGAAAATAGCAAATGAATGTTTGTCATATCTTAATATGAAAGAATATTTTATAATTTGAAAGTGTTTAATTCATTTCCTAAAATAAATTATTAAAATATATAGGATATGAATTAAATAAATAATATATACCTTTTCAATTATACATTGTAATCCAGACATGACACCAAAATCTGGCGCCAATTGAGGAGCAGTCACGGCTGTTTTCGGTTGGAATATCATATCTGTTATATATTTAGCTCCCATCATCTTAGTCAGATCATAGCCATACAGCTGTAACCAACTGGCCAAGTTAGTCATGTATGGCACATCCTGATCACGGTTTATTGGATCGTTGTTTCTAAATCTGTATATAAATATGTCTGTGGGAAGAGTCAGCTTTGTCGCAAGATGTTCCCAATTGGGTGTCATCCACTGCCCGACAACAGGATCGTATAAACGATTTTCTAAATAAAGCAAATTAGTATTATAATCAAGTATTCCTCCTTGGAAGTCTACGGGTACGTAGAATCCTGGATTTGTATCTTTGACAATTTTGCCAAAAGGACTGCGTTTTATTTCCTTAATAATTTCACCATTTACATCAAATACCACAAGAGGGGAACCATTGTGGTCGGTGGCCACGTAGAAACGTTGATCTTCTGTTTCTATGCAGGTAAGGAAATCGCGTTGATCATATAAAAATCGAACAGTTTTTTCAGCTTTTGGATAATGCATATGTGTAATTAGATTAGGAGATTGTGGATTGGTATAGAAGAATTGGGTAACGTTATCTTTATCATCTTTCCAGGCAACTAATCTGCTTCTATCATCATAGTAGTACCACATTTGGAACTTGTCTCTTTCAAATGCATGTACAAATTGTCCTCTAGAGTTATATCGGTATTTTTGTTCTCCCCTTCGAATTACGAAACCACGACCATCGTAGCTACTAAATTCAATATCACCATACTGGACCACTCGGTCTCCGATATCATAACCAAGATAACGTTTTTCCCCACGTTCAATAATACCGATAATGTTACCATTTTCATCGTACACGTACTTCCAATCGTCTTCGGACCCAACAACTTCCATTAGGTGACCGTCGTAATTGTAACTCACTCGTTCGTTTGATGATGTATCACCGATCATCATTTTCTTTGACTTGATTCTATTCCTTACGTCATATTCCAATTCGAGGCGGAATACGTCAAAGGATTTAATATTCATAAGAACAGTCTTAATTCTTCCATGATCGTCATAATCAGTAATCGTAAAGTATTGTTTACTTGTGTCTTGCATTACTGAACGGTTAAACGTATTTCTATATATTCGCAAGTCGCTAACGCCTTCGAGAATTCCCAAGTTCTGGTTATATTTTAAGCGTAATTGAGGCATTTCTTTACTATTAATATTCATGTCTATCGTGGAAAGTCTGGCATTGCCGTCATATTGGTATTTGAAATGAGCGTTATTTAATCCACTTTTAGAATTGAATTTCATTTTTTCGTCTTTTAGTATACCCGCATGATATTTATAATCCTGCCTTAATTCGTAATCTGGATCAGTGATTTCTACGTTCTTAACTAGGTGAGTATTTTCGTGGTAGACATATCGGATTGCGGATGCTCCAGCTAGTATTGTTTCTAATTTTCCGGTGCTATCATAAACGTAAAGAATTTTTCCTGATTGATGGGGATATATTTTAGATAGAACATGACCGTCATCATTATAAAATATTTCATACGGATGCCTGTTCATTGGCGAGAAATATTGATATTTAAAGTAACCCAAAGAAGTCATCAATGCAAATGTATGTATATGACCTCTAGGAGTGGTAAGATTTTGTAACGCTCCAGAATCATCGTAATCTAACAGATAATCGCTACCTCTAGGTGTTGTTACTTTTAAGGGTAAGCTTGTGAACATGTCTCTAAATGAATAGGCTAGAGAAGATCCATCTCCATAACGTATCTCATGTAATCTGCCTGCTCTGTCATAACCATAGGTTTCGTTCAAATCACCCCATTGCCAACTTATAAGTCTGTTAAATCTATCATAATCCAGTTCAACTTCTGCAAATATACCGCTCCTAGGTCCCCATTTAACAGGTCGTGCCATTCTATCATAAGTCACGTTTAGTAACTCAACTTTATCATCCATGAATACTGCAACTGTCGATGTATCTCTATCATATTCAAGTGTTAGAAGATTTTCGCCATTAACGCGCAATTTGCGGCCAATTTGTGCGACTGCTTTACTGCTTTTACCTTTATTTGACTGCAGTCTACGTAAGAAATATCTCCATTCAAATCGATTTGCCAAATCTCCACCCACTTCAGTTCTTTGTTTAGCTGGTACTGGGTAGCTTTCACCTAAAATAGGATCGATTTCTGACAATATTGTGTATGGGACTGTATCTGTTGATATAACATGACCCCAAGGCATGCTTGAAGATATGCTACCATCAGTTGATATGATTGTTTTCTTTTCAGCTTCACCAACTTTAGAATTAACGGAGGACCCTTTAATTAAGATAGAAATAGGTTTTCTATTATTTTCGCTTACAAGTACTGTAGCTCCTTTGAGACTTAAATCAAATGTAAGGTTAATTATTCTTCCAGTTGGTGTTACAGCCGATGTTAACCTTCCGAATTCATCATATTTGTAAATATAGCTTCTTCCAGTACTATCATATTTGGCTTTTAGTAATCCTGTGGTGCCGTGGTAATCGAAAGTCAGATTAAAGTTATCAGGAGTTCGTAATTCCTGAAGCATTTTCATTCTAGACATTTTCAGTCTACATTTCTGGCCTTTAGTATTTTCTATGGAGTTTACCAAACTCGAGTAGTCTCTTAAAAGGAATACCTTATTTCCCGCCGCATCTGTTACTGTACTTAATTTTCCGTTACTAGTATTAACTGTATACGTGAATACATAATTATTTTCGCCTGTGAATATATTCTTAGTCATAACATGTTGCCCAAATCTGTTAAAAATATAGGTTTCTTGAGTATCTGGGGCGTAAATTTCATATTCTCTTGCACCACTCGCATCAGGAATGCTGGCAGTAACTGATCTAATTCTATAATTAGCCTGATCTGCAATATGTACATTTCCATCAGGACTTACAGTCACAGCTGATATCGTATTGAACTTAGAATTTGAAGCTAAGAAATGATCGGCTTCGAAGCAATCACAGCCTCTTTCCAAACAATTGCATTTAGACTCTGCTCCAGCGTATAAAGAAATCTTTCCATCAGTCGTAATAAGTCGAACTCTATTGATTCTCTGAGAATCACTTTCAGCTACATACAAATCTCCGGCTGCACCAAAAGCTACACTTTGCGGCATAACCAGAGTCGCGTATGTTGCTAATTCCATATCATACCCAGTTAATGGGGAAGGACAATGGAGAGGTCTTCCAGCGATGACTTTCACTCTACCGTCGGGTGCCATTTGTAAAATCATATGATCATCTATAATATGTAAGCTATTATCCAAAGGATTGATGGCTAGTTCTGTCGGCCATCTTAAATGAACTTCCTCAACACTCAGCGTTCCCTCACAGGGGATTGGTTTCCAATGGGCTCTATGCATGTGATTTCCAATAACAGTAGTAATTATTCCATCTCTGTCAACCATTCGTATGTTTGTTCCATCTGCGAAATACAAAACATTGTCTATGGAAACTGCGACTCCTTTCGGATATGCTAGTTTAGCGTCTCTTGCTAATGCTCCATCACCGCAGTGAGCTTCGTCTCCTGGTAGGCATCTTTCTCCAGAACCAACAACCGTTTCCCAATTTCTCTCAGGATCGCTAAAGTCATCTGTATTTCGCACTTTAATGATTTGGTGCGATTCTGGATCGGATATATAGAGAGTACCATCCAATGGAGATAATGCCATATGATAGCGATATGACACTCTGGTGGCACTAAAACAAGTAAATATTTTTTATTATTATTAAGGTTCTTTTTTTTTAATATTATATTGAATAACATTATAAAGATAAAAAGGAAAATCCTACAATCATTGTAATCATGTTATTATAGCGTAAAAAATAATTTCTTATAAATGTATAGATCAGTCAACATTGATTTTATTTGAAAATTTTAATGTTATATATGATTTTCATAAAATATTAATTTGATAAAAAGAAAATAACCATTTGTATCCTCATAATTAACTTAGACAACTCACTTTAATTTGACTACGGTTCTCACAGTGCCATCGGTATTGATCTTTCTAACCAAATTAAAGTCTCCCACGAACAAGGAGCCATCTGGAGCAGCTACCAGTGCTACCGGAGCTAGTAGCCTCTGCTTGATTGCAGTTCCTGAACATTCAGAACACTCCAGAGCGCGTTGTCTGCCGTCTCCCATAGTAGTGATGATAAGCCGGGGCTTGTGTTTGAGATAAATATTTGTGCCATCGCCTTTCTGTAGAATACCTGAAAAGTAATGTAATTCATAATACCAATACGCTATAAGCGGAAATATTAATAATTTTGAGGTACGTAATATTTTCAAAACTAAGCAATTCCTAAACGAAAGTCCTTCCTCCTCCAAACCTTGGTGTACTAAGAGAAGCGTGAAGTTTAAAAAAACTTTATTTCAACAGACCAGTAAGTATGTAGGTACACGTACGAAATATTTAACTCACCTTCGTGGAAGTTATACCGATGGTGTATATCCAGATTCCAACCACCAACATCAGAAATACTCATGTCATGTCCGCTCAATTTAGTAGTCTGTACGTTCCATATAATATCCTTACAATCTGTGTATTGATAACCAACTTTTACCAATGCCGTGGTCACTCCATATACTCTTTGCCTATAAACATTTAATCTATTCCAAGGGTACGTAAACTTAATGACTGGATCCGCTTCAAAGGTTTTTTCGAATAGAATACCCTCGATTGTTATTCTCAAGTGAATCAGAGCTAATGTTGGTGGGACTTTTTCTGGTGTTAGCTGTAATTGAATAGTAGAAAGATATCCAGCCGCCCTAGAGCTGTGGTAGACAAGGTTCAATCCAGTTCCCGGTATCTGAAGGCTTTCTTGGACCACCTGTAAATGTACAAAAAACTATATAATTCTCTTCTTCACGTATCCATTTTTTCAAAGTGATTTTTGATAGTGTTTTTTTTAAGTATTATGAAAAAAAATAAAGTTTACCTATGTATGTATATACATTATACAGTATGGACTGTCAGCTGAGTCAGCTTTTTAAACATTGTCATTATAAATCTCTTCTATCTCAACACTTGGTGATATGCCAAAAGTTACAGACTTGCCATGACTTAGATTTATGACTTTCATTTTGCGGCAAGACAAACAATTTAGTATAAAAGTATTCCGAATACTCATGATGTTAAAATATTTTATGAAAGTAATTTTAAAAGTTTATGTATCTGCCAGAAATTATAAGATAATTTTACCAAAAAATTACAATATTTTTTTACCTGAGATTCCGCTAAAATGGCGCTTTTATCTGGACATGCGCCCTGGAAGCCGTGTTTCCATGTGGCCAGTACTACAGGTTTCATCATATCGTAATCATGAGCAAGACACGCTTGGGGGGGACCCATACCGCCTTTATCATCTGACGTCGTCATTACAACTTCATCTATTATCACCACCTGTAAATATATATCAATATATGTTTAGAAAACGTGAAAAAAATACTAAAAACTTGATATATTAAATATAGGAGAACCCTATTAAAAATAATCCAAAATCCCAGTTCAGCTACTTATTATATTTCCATCAGAAGTATATAATATCACTTTAAAACAATAAAAACAAGTAAACATACAACTTATATAATCAGGCTCGCGTAAATCATTTACGTGAGACTGATACTTAAAGTAAAATTAAATTATAACCAAGTTAAATACTGCGAATTAAGATTAAAGCTCTGAAAATTATCTAATAGCTTTTAAATTCTGAAAATACTTGCTAACTTAATAAGTTATCTAAGAGTGAAACGAGACCAAGTTATTCCTTTCAGTCCCGACAGACGTTTATGAGATTTATACGTGTTAGACGGATTTTAGCGTCATCTGAAGTTTCAAATTAAGTCTTAATACCTAATGCTGGGTTGATTGTCGTTTCGCATGTTTTGGAGCTCGCAAAAAATAATTACTTGCTGAGTTTGTCGCTTAAGTTGTTCTAGTTGATGTCTCGTTCGAGTTAACGACGCTACGGAATTTTAATTGTAGCGTCTAATGTTTAAGTTTAAATTCAAGATTTTGTTCGATATTAGTAATGAGGCTTATTGAATTTGTATGATTGGGGACAAAATCTTGACTGTATTTATTATTTACGTATAAAAAAATAAATTCACAGTCATTTTTTGTAATATAAGACAAGAACTACATGTAATTTAATAACAATTGAGTAATTCAATTTACATACCTCATTCCAAGGCACGAACACGACTTGAGTGGATCTCTTGAAGGGTGCTCTTCCGAAATGAAGGGTGACCGCCCCTCCTCCGTTAACTAGGAGATCGAACCAACCGTCCTCTCTTGTTAACGTGAATCCTTCTAAAGGTGTGGACGTGGAGACCCTCACGCCGACCAGACCTGACCCAAGTGATGTGACCACTCTACCCCTAATTACTGCAGACCGGCTGAAATTTTT
>JAYDZJ010000026.1:4448703-4458719 GCA_034509065.1 Eueides lybia
TAAAACAGGCGAAGCCGCGGGCGTGTCGTTAGTAGTATATATAATTCAACTTATATTTCCAGGTAAAGAACAGAGCCAATCCCCGTTACATGCGTAAACAGCCAGACATAACTCAAGTAATGCGTTCAATACTAATCGATTGGCTTGTCGAAGTATGTGATGAATACGGACAACAGAGTGAAACTTTACACCTGGCGGTCTCATATGTTGATCGTTTTCTGTCGTATATGAGTGTTGTGAGAACTAAGTTACAACTTGTTGGTACTGCGGCCACTTACATTGCTGCGTTAGTATTATTTATGTGTTTAAATATATAGTTTACATTTTTAAAGTAAGATAATATAATTTGCGTATTGTGTTATTTGAGGCCTGACATGGGGCAGAGTATATGCAGGTGGTTGTGAATTCTATCTTCAGCCAAGGAAATGAAATATGTAACATTTTCATTTTTTTTTCTGTCGTTGAATTCCGTGGTTCTGTGACACAATATCACAAATTCTTTGGAAAGTGGAGAGCGGAAATTTAAATGAGAGCAGAGTGTTTTTACTCTATAGGAGAAGTTCAATCAAAATTTACAATGTAGATTGAATAAAAATTTTGTATTTTTATAGTGGCATGTGCTATTCGGAGCTTTACCTAAAAATCCATTCTTTTTTTCATTCCACAGTAAATATGAAGAAGTATATCCACCAGAAGTCTCAGAATTTGTCTACATAACAGACGACACATACACCAAACGTGAAGTATTACGCATGGAACACCTCATACTAAAAGTTCTTTCATTTGATCTCTCCGCACCCACATCGTTGGCATTTTTGTCACATTATTGCATATCAAATGCTATACCTAAGAAGATATTCCATTTGGCTGCTGTAAGATTTGTTTTGTTATTATTTAATACGACTGTTTTGTTTATTTGTTTCAAAATATTTTATTATTTTTCTTACATATTATTTTATGTCTATGGTTTGACAATTTGCCTACTGTCAACATTGTCTAAATAATTAATTACATTTTCTTATTAAAATTATAACAATGTGATAAAGTATTTGCACAGTATAAAGGGTGCCTTAGGGGCCCATCGCCACATAATCGCAGATTTGGGGTTCGATTTCTATTTTAGAAATATATTTTTTTATTTCCACGCTCCTAACAAGAACCACCGCGGCGTTAAGTTTCGCCACTCCACACGTAATGTCCTAAAAATCGAGATAATCATTATACAATAACAGCATAAAGTACATACAATGCAGGATAAAGTGTAAAGCTAAAAAAAACAATAATTAAATAATAGGAAAAAATATGTACTATTTTTACTATTTTTTAAAGTGTTATTCCACACTAAGGAAAGAAAAATACTAAATTTAAAAACGTATAAAAATTTGAACGAAGCAGGATTTGAACCTTGAACGGTATTCAAGAGGCGCAGGTTCAAATCCTGCTTCGTCCAATTTTTTATGTTTTTAAATTTAGTAAAAATATGGACTATTTAAATAATAAAACGTAATAAATTATAAAATATACTTCCTTAATATTCTAATATTATTTTCAGTACATAGCAGAGTTATCCCTATTGGAATCTGAGCCGTATCTGCAGTTCAAGCCGTCTATAATAGCAGCGAGTGCGCTCGCGACGGCGCGCCATTGCCTTCTTTGCGAAAGGAGCGGGTGCGACTTGCGTACCTCTGACGACCAAACCGTTCATGCACACTGTGCTAATATTGGTAATTTATTTACGTTCTATGTATAACATTCCAAATTGTATCCAAAACAAATACATTTTGCAAGACCTGAGGCTCAATACTGTTAAAGATGAAATCGCTGCCCGCAGTATAAAATACCAAGAAAAACTCACAAACCATGTCAATGCTCTGGTTGCTAAGTTAAAAGGCTCCGGAAGTATTTCGTTCACAAGATTGAGAAGGAATAGTATTTCTAATCTCCCGATAAGATTTACAAAGGAATATTGAGAGTAGTCAATGGATACCAACAATTCATTTACCCAGACATTAGTTCAAACAATTCACTAGCTAAATGTTCAAGGACAGATTGCTATGCAGTGTAGGATACTGAATAAAAAAATAAAAAAAAAATAAAAAAATGCCTTTGCGAAAGGAGTGGATGCGACTTGCGTACCTCTGACGACCAACCCGTTCATGCACAGTGTGCTAATATTGGCAATGATTATTTGCTTAATTTATTATTAATTCAATATTAAATGCTACACTATAGTTTTACATATTTACTTGAGGTATGTCATGGCGCAGTGGTCTAAGCGACTGACTAAACAATAGTTGTGAGGTTATTCCATACAGAATTTGGTTAACACTAACAGACACTCATTTTCTGTCTGTATTAGAGACATTGCTATTGAGTGACAAAACACCACATCATGCAATTGCCACATCGGCAAAATAAGAATATTTTTTTCTGTGGGATTCCAGTTTTAGAAACGATATCATAAAATTTAATCTGTAACCATTGTAAGTGCATATAGACATTGACCCTGTGCACCACAGTGGCAAATTCCCTTTGCTTCAAAAAATGTATGGTTGCTGATTTTTTTTCTTTTGTTGTGTGTGTGTGTGTGATTTTATATAGATTGAAAAAAATTAAGAGTAGAGCGTCGGAAAATCTCCGAAAAGTGATTTTTTTTATGCTTTATCCCATACACTAAAATAGGGGCAGGGTGAACCTAGTGTCTATCTTACTATCCCCTATACTATCCCCAACTTTTGACAATTTTTCTAGATAATGCGTGATCAGCGGCTGAACTCAACGCCGCCGATTGTTTTGTTAACATAATCAGCCCTGTTTACTATCACACAATTACATTACTGTATTACAATGATTAATTATTGTTTACTATATTTTAGAAAGTTAAAGTAAATTCTACATATTGTATGTAATCTTCACAGCTTGGCCAGCAGCTCTAGTTCAAAGCTCAGGCTACAGTTGGGGTGAACTATCCACATGCCTGCGTGAACTGGCACGCACACATGCGCACGCCTCAAGACAACCTTACCAGGCTATACCTGACAAGTATAAGAGTAACAAGTTAGTATTTATTTATACTATTTTTAAAACGTAATTCCATACTTAGGAAAAAAAATACTAAATTAAAAAATGTAAGAAAATTTAAACAAAGCAGGATTTGAACCCTCGCCTCTTGGAAACCGTCCAAGCGCTCTGACCAACTAAGCTATTCATTCTCACCACTATGCCGAAATTCTTATACGCTTGTTGCAACTTAATTAGTATTTTGTGTTGTTTATTATTAAATTTATTTATTTTTTTAACTTTATCTTGACTAGTGGGACTTCATATTTTTTTGATAATGTAGTATAAATTGGTTTCCTAGGAGTAATTAATCTTGCTTACTTTGTGTTTATAGACAAAATGTTTTATTCATAAAATGAAAATATAAGGATTTAACTGTGGAGAAATTATTTAATTATAATGTTTGATTTATTGATAATAGTTATAGTTATTCAAAATTTCATGTATGAACTGAATTTTTTCTCACTTTGCACATACCAATAATAAAAATATTGTAATAGTTGAATTAAATAAACCTTTATTGACTTTTAAATTAAAGAACAAAAATCTGTCTCTTTTTTGTTATTTTCTTTCCAATCAGAAACTTTTAGGCCAATTAATATTTGAATCGTTTTTTATATTTGAAACCATAATCGTTGCCTAGAATGGCTAATTTAATAACATATTTTTAAATTTAAATAATACTAATTATTATTAAATATTAATTTGAGAATTTAAACATAGTGGGAGACATCGGCTTTTGATTCTATAAACAGAAATCTGTTAAATGCGAACCAAATTAATTTATAATTGTAATATATTATACTAAATTGTGGAATAATTTGAGAAATCTATCTTTATTAATTGAGAAATTTCATTGAGTATTAGTTTAGCGTCTAACAAAGTGTCTTAACACTATTTTATAAAAAGGGGATGATAGTACATAAATATTTATTGGAGCCTCTGAATGTGATTTCAAAGTAATTGTGTTTTTAATGCACAATATTTGCATACAATAAACACATTTTTTTTTATTTTTCAATTTTTTGTCTGGCATTTTTTTTTTCCTGACTAAACTCTGGTATAGCCAAATCTGTATGAGAATCGAATATCCACTATACCACCTCCTTATCTCATACACAAGTTTTTTTATCCTTGAAGAAAATAAAAGTTTATTGCACACAAGTACTTACTATAGATATAAAATAACCAAACATTTAATTATTGTACAGTTCAAACAGGCAGAGTCATGGACCAGCCGCTACTATAATATCAATTATATAAGTGCTCAATTTCCAATCAATCTATTAATTACAATGAATTTAAAATGTATTATTTTCAAACAGATTTGATGGTGTATCAACAATCGAACCTAAACCAATGTATCCAGTGGCCAAATATCAACCGCCGGCAGCAGCCAACGCCGCGCGCTCCAGCTAGTATAACAAGTTCAAAACAAGACACAAATATCATTGAAATTATGACCTTTACAAAATATTTTTTGGTTTATACAAAATAATCATACATTTTATGTTACATTCAAATTGTGTATTGTCTTAGATGTGATTAAAAAAAATTGTAATTTAAAAAAAAAACAAGTTGCGCAGATACAGAAATAGTAAGTTTTGTAAAAAATATTTCAAGTCCACAATTTTGTGTTTATACTTAAAATTTAAATAACAAAAAGATATAAACAATTGAGAATATACCGTCAAAGATGTATAATAATTTTAGTATTAATGGTGAATAATGTTTGACAAATGATCAAATTATAAAATGCATCATGTTCATTGTAAACAGGGTTGTTAAAAACTTAGAATTTATTGTATTTTCTTTAAAGTGCACTTTTATATTTTATGTATGTTGACGAAAAAGTTGAGTAAATATTCAAACAATCCCAAATATTCAATGAATCTCAAGAAATATGCCTTCTGAATCTAATAAAACATTAAGAAGAAAGAAGACAAGTGAAGATTTTTTATGCAGTTTTTATCTTAATAGAAATATGTAAAATTCTAGAAATATGTAAAACTTATATAAGACTAGGATTGTATGTAATTTGTCGAATTTAGCTATTTTTGTATGGATATTATTGTGCATTTAATGTTGGTCAATTTGTTTTGAGAAACCAACTCTCAATATTATTAGTATTAATTTTGAATTAAAATAGTTCTAGTATAGTTGAATTTTCAAATGAAATATTTGTATTTTTTTAAAATTTTTCTCACGTCCTGATTTTGAAAATTAAATTGTTGCTAAGATTCAATTAATTAGTGTAATTGAAAGGTCTATGTGATTTCAACATTTACCAAATTTATCCTTTAATTGAAAATATTTTCATTTTTACAATTTAAATTAATTTAATGTTCTGTTTCATATGACAATCGTTTCTCTTTTAGTTACACTGATTTCTAAATTATAAACTGTTCAAGATTTTAACTATTAAATATAAGTGATATTTGAGGGACCAGATTTAGTAAATTAAATGTAATACAACGATACAATGCTAGTATATAAAATATTTGTAAAGTTTTTGTCAATTTTACATTAAAGGTAGATGTATAATAATAGTATGACACAGCACGCATTTTACTGTAACGATTGAACATTTTTGTATTGTAACTAAGCGATTTATTTTTAATACCAATTCTTAGCACTTATTTTGTATGTTTGTTAGTAAATTATTATTTTTTTGAGATATAAGGTATGTTTTTAATGTTAAGTAGTTTTTAATTTAATATATTACAATCCATATTTTGCTGATTGAGGTACATACCTATGTTGGTAATATAAATAGTTTTAAAATACAGATGATATTTTATTTGTTTCTCGTACGTCCTTACTCTTGAACCTTATTTAATTTTATTTATTTATTTTAATCTATCACAAAATACATTTTTGTTTCTTCGAGGTTTTAAGCCCGAATTGGCTTGTGTGACCACTGCACATTCCTAAGCATATAGAGATATTCAATTCATACATATAAAACTTACAAATTATAACCAACATAGTGAACAAATACCACTTTAGAATATATAAATTATACAAAAAAAAAGAAATAAAATATTTGTATTCAGACATGTGATATGTTAACAAGATATTGTTCTAAGTGAAAGTTTATTGCTGGTACGTTTGATAACTAAGTGGTTATATACTTAACTGCTTTTGTTACAAGTGTTTTAGAAAGTATTAAATGAGGCTAGTCCGTCTATTTGGAGAGCACGCGCGTCAACACGTCGCGTCTTGCCCTATAATGTATGTAAAATTGTAAACTCTGCAAGTGCCAAACGTAAATATAAATACGCGGGAAAAACAAAGTATAAAACTCGTAGCTTACTTAGAATTTAATTGTGTATGAGTTTAAAGGTTATAGACGAGGATATTTGGTATTAATATCAGCTTGATTTTGTAAGTCAAATAGTCTTAACAGATGGATAGGTAGTAAATTGATAATAATAATCATTTATTGCCACAAAAAAGTTAATTTTATGACACATTTTATTTTTTTTAAAAAAGAAAAAAAATGCGCGCGTGTGTATTATATGCGTCTGTCTATTTAGACCATGTATACTCGTTTTGTATAGTCTTTAAGACCAAGGACAGAAAATTATATTTTCTACTCTTTTTAAAGGATACGTAAAATGTTTCTGCATGAAATCGTTTTAATACTTTATACAATTTAGTAAATTTGTAAATAATGATGATCCTGGTAGTTTCATGTTTTTCTTTTGCAACGGAAAACTAACTTGACATTATTATTTAGATTTAGTATAAAACTAACTTTTGAAGGCGTTACCGCGTTAAGAAACAAAAAACTCACGAAAAGAATTTGTTTCCATCGCAGTGTATTAACTCTGTATCTGTACAAGAACTACATGAAATGTATATTTATTTTAAAATTGGCTAACCTTGAATTTGTTTTAACGAATTACGATTAGTACGCCATTTTGCTTGTACGCTGACGAACATATTTAAATATTATTTATACGAAAGCTCAATTTAATTTTGTTCTAAAGTAGTCACTACATGTAAGTATTTATACTATACAAAGCTTGACTGAATGGATTACGTAGTCATTCTTTCTAATATCCTCAATTTTGGTTTTTGTAACGATTACCTACCTCCAACGAAGAAAGTATTTTGAGTAATTTCATTTTTAAATCTTTAATGACAGTTGTTCAAAAAAAGCCGACTAATATCAAAGTATTCCTATGAAAGATAAATCTTATTATTATTCTGTGAAGTCTATGTAAAATTAATATTTTGTATTCATGTAATGACAATCAATAAATAGTTTAATTTCCAGTTATGTCACCTGAAAAGTAATACTTACTTACTGAAAAATCCTTGAAATAAAAAAATAGATTATGAAGAAAAAAACCACATAATTTAACTATTTATATATTGTGTTGTTACAAAAAAAATGTTCCTTCTGTGACGTGCGAGGTCCTTCCATATTTTGTACTTGCATTAATTAATATCGGTGGTTGTTCACGAGTCATGGAGTGTGTTTCTCTTGGGTGTATACATTTCCATGGCCCTTATTCATTTGAGGTTGACCTGAAATAAATAAAATTAACTGTTATTTATTACGTTACAAACCAATGCAATGGATCTTGCATAATTTGCTGTTGCAATACAAAAACTTCCTTTTTTAACCGTGTTTATGCTAATTGCGGTTTGTGGAGACCGTATTTGAATATACGACGTGCGTGTTTGCGCTTGGAATTTTAAACGGCTCACAGCTGCTGATGCTATTCGCGTTTGTCGCTCATAAACATTACGGAAATCAAAATTGCTGTAATAAGTACTTCCAAAGTTTGCATTCCTAATGAAATAACGTAAAGTACCTTATTTTATATTTAACAGTTATAAGATTTATTCCTAGTTCATCTACAAATCAATTATACTTCACTAATAATAAAATTTATAAAATATATTAAACGACATTTTATGTTATTCTTTAAAAGACACGTACAGTTTATTAATATTCTTAAATACACTATATACGTTACTGCCAATCTGTATAATTCTGTAATTTATACTTATAATAAATCTGTAACTGATCAGTCTGTACATGGAAGATACATAAAAAGAAATTAATATAGTAATGTTTGCTTGTCAGTGCGTTTGTACGCGCTAATCTCGGAATCTTCTGATCAGATTTAAATGCAATTTTTAATATTATATTTTAGCAATTTTCCTTTAAAATTTTGTGTTTTTTTTATTTAAATCGGTAAACTTACCGATTTACTTTAACGTAAATACGTTGATTTGAAATATTTATTTCGACAAAAGTTCTACTATATTTTAATTCAATTAGCTGAAATTTTAATTTTCAATTTATAGATATTGTATTAAACGCGATAATATTATTACAACCAAAACGTAATTGAGAGAGATTGACAAAAAAGTAAATAATTTAATTTAAGCAGACGAAGCCGCGGGCAGGTGACTACTGTATAAATAAAATATCGAAAACGTGTAGGTTAGTAGGTCCCTACCTACTAACCTAGACGCTTTCGATATTTTTGTATTAAATATTAATTATTTTATACTTTGTGTAGGTACTTTATACAATACTAATATATAGAGCTTGTGATATTTGTAAAAGATGAGAGCAAGCAAGGAGTATGGTGAGCAAGCAGATTTTTGTTAGAAGCGATTCGGTAGTTTTTATGTGCAAGTTTGAAACTTAGCTTTAAAAAGAAAGCTAAGAAAACCTGCGAATAAAAACTTAATATTAGAATATAGATCAAGATCTATTTACTTAACGCATTCGAGGAATTATTTAATTTAGGAACTATTCATTAAGAAAAGTATGTAATGCACATTCGTAATATTTCATACATTACCTTGACGCATCCGTTTAGAATACTCGAATTATACAGATTGCCGGTAGTATATATAAAATATACTATTTTTAGTGTTTAAAATTTTCAAAGCGCATGATGATTGATTTAACATCAGACGAATTATGGTTTCTAACTTTTTAAATTACACAAGCAACGCAACGCTACTGAAATGAATGTAATTCCTGGATATTAATAAAAATAAATATGATGCACTGCAACACAAAAGTGTAAATTCATCAGGCATTTCTTACGTATCGAAGCCCCGTTCTGCCAGTAATATTAACATTGCCTTAGTAGTCCTACTAAGGCAATGTAGAATAAAATTCGAATTAGAAAACAAATATTAAATACAATCAGTCTATTGGTAAACATTTTCTTTGATGTATACATTTTTAACCTTAGTCTCTAGTTACCACAAGAGTAAAGTATTCTCCCGAGTAGAAAACCCTCAGCCTCACACCAGCGATAAAAAGATATAACAAGAAATAATTATTTCAATTTCTATTTACGACCGACGTTAGTTTACGAAACGACGGTGTGTTTATAAACAGCCGTGATATTGGCAAGTGTAGGAGAGCGTGCAGGATCCGTTTATTTTAAGTCCCGTGTTTCCAGGAAGTTTCCCATCTAAATTTCAGTATACATAATTACAGTAATATAACCTTCAGTCGTAAGCCAATTTTCTGTTACGTCTAGTTTGCGAGACGAACAATTTAAATTTTATTTGCAAACGGCCCGACTGAACCAGCGCGCAGCGGCGATACATAAACATCATAAATCATTTGCCGTCCAGCCGGAGTGCTGCGACGAGATATTTAAAGCACGATAAGAGGCGGGTCTCAGCGTCTGACGTTTGTCTTGTTGTGATTGATTTTCAAGGGCCATTCATCAGTACACATGGTCTGTGTAATAAACTACTTGAAGTAACGTTGGCAGAAATAACGAGGGGTTCTATATTAAGGTTAAATTAATTTTGTTTTATGTTCTACTTTTATAAACAATACGCTAATGATATTTTATTTTTTTTAGCTTCTCGCTGTATCCCGAACAAGGCAGGGTAGGCAGAGGGAACTTGGGAACCTAGTGTCAAGACACTCCGTTCCACTTTCGTCCCTCACTTTC
>JAYDZJ010000026.1:5718309-5729079 GCA_034509065.1 Eueides lybia
CGTTTCGTAGATATCTATCTGGAATCCAATAACCGCTTACCTGTACCACTCTACTTCTATAAGGTAACTATATCAGATGGGTGTGGAATGAAAATATTTTTATTAAGATTTAACAAAATTAGAACAAGGAACATTGGGCCTTTTTGCCTGCTTTTTAAAAGCCACAAACACAAACTAAAATTCTTTAAGATTGTACAGTTTTCAATTATATTTTATTATATGTGGCTATTTTAATTCAAACCCATAGGAATAATCAGTAAAATGTAAGTCGTATATTGTTTAATTTTTCTTTATAGATCGCATATGACGCGTCCAGGAGGCAGGGAACAGCTTTCATTTCTATAAACAACCCTTACTACACACTGGCTGAAGCACGAGGACTTCAATTCTGTACTGACAGATGCCGCAACAATGCCAATTTTGATTGGATCGGCTGGCAACCTGATCGGGTTGATATTGGATACAGTTTTTGCTGTACAGTTTCAGACTTCAGTAATCGAATTGCGCATCTTCCTGACCTTGATGTTTCTAACGGACTTCTGTTTTAAGAGCAATCAACATTTTTTTTAGGAAATTGTAAATAAAGTTTATTAGCATATTACTTATTATTTCTTTTCTTAGTTTGTGAGTACCAATTTAAGTTCAGTTCTTTTTAATTATGGCGAGAGTACTAATTTAAAAAGTGTTATATTAGTTTCTTATATTTAATTTTTAAATTTACCCAAGATAAATATTTGATAAACGTCAAAAAGGAATTCCCAAGTAGCATTACATTATTCTTACTGATAATATTTATATTTTAAGATAAATTAAGTAGGTACTATGAAAAATTTTTGCGTCATCTAAACTTACAAAAGTGCTAAAATCAAACAATTTTATTTCTAAATATCTCCTACATTTTCTAAATTAAAACAACAACGAAATTAATAAAATTTACAGAGTATTAGTTATATTTATATGAATTATATAATTAATGACATAAAAATTAACAAATGACAATTTAAGATTTAAGACACGGCAAAAACAATCTTTACTGTATGTACAATTATGTCATTATTTACGAATCTATCTATATAATAAATATTATCGAAGATTGCAGCAATCAATCACATTATTATCAAATCGAAAGATTTCGATAATTTTTCCAAATGAAATTTAACTGTGTGTATTTAATACGTCAATACTATAACAGAGCAGCAGATGGGCCGTTTTTCGAATTATCGAAACAGTAGTATCGACGTTTCAAGTGCTAACGTGGTCCGATTCAGTGAGCGCGCCAACATCTGTCAGCTGTATTAATATTTTAGACCGCTTGTGAGTGCTTACGGATTCTACAATTAGATATAGCCGGACAGAGCATTTTTTCATATAAACATGAGCACAGTATGAAGGAGATGGTAAAATGCTTCTATTTCAAGCATTATTCGTAATTGAGGAAAGTGACATTGCCGCTCTGACCCGTCAGTACTGTAAGCACTAGTAAAGTCACATGTATCGTCAAAGTCTCACGAAGTTACCGCATCTGTGGTACGCTATTACCGCTGTTTTGATAATTCAGAAAACGGCCATGGTAGAACAAGAAGTAACTAAATTAGAACTAGTAATTAGGGTTGTTCATCCAAAAAAAATATCGTTATTTTTTTCGATATAATATATCGTACTGTTATATTAGTACTTTGCTATATATCCAACAAATATATCGATATTTTTAAAATATCGTAAGTAATAACTAGTCTGTAATATTAAATAGAGATCAGGTTAATTATGAGTAATAACACTTTAGAGAGAAAAAAGAAATCAACTTTATTTATAAATCATACAAAAATGAATACAAGGCCATACGACACAAAATCCATGTACGAGTATATCATCTGCGCTTAAAGAATTGCAGCTTTTTGTTTGCGACCATATCAATATGAAATATTTATAACTCCTAGTAATTTTTCTCAAAGCCTTATAGAAACAAAATTTTATTTATTCTTTTGGCTTGCAATCTGCTTCTCTGTTGTGTCAGAACCTGTGCGGCTTTTGAGGAAAGTCTTTCAGATGGAATTGAACTTTAGCTAGCCTCCATAGTCAAATATTTGAATGACACACTGTTTAATGTTGGGAACTGTGTTTTATAGCCTGTCCACAGTTCTAATGAGTTTTCTCTTAATCTCCTGCCTGGAGTCCTTAAATAAAGCGATAAATTATATTTGAAAGACTTTGATTAACTTTATTTGTTTTCCAATTCTGCTGGACCAGATTATGGTGATCACTCCAGAGATCCGATGACAAACTAGTTTTATCTGAATTGTCAGAGTCAGATTACACAATTGATTCATCTTGCTAGTATTTTTTATCTATTTTTAATTTTATTGGTGGCATTTGCGCACGCCAAAGAATCTTCAAAATGAAATTTTTAAACCTTGGCCCAATATTCTAGCAATAGCTAATTATGATACAGGTACAATAGCACCCATTCGCTTATTAATTTCGGTAAGAATGCCTTTTTGTACCTCCTTGATTAATGATTCTTCAATTGTTGGATTTTTTATTTTCGATATCATGCAGTACACTAATGATTAATGGAATGATTTTGCTACTTGAGCAATATTTATCGCCAAATATTTTTCTTAAGTTGACAATGTTGCAGATTTAAAAGAATAAGTAGATATAAAGAAAAAAAAAGGATGTGATACCATATTTGATATATTGGATGAAATATATCGATATTACATTTGATACGATAATTGATAATTCGATAATATTTGATTGAAACGATGTATCGCGTACACGTATCGATATTTTTTGAGATATCGATTAATATCGCCTACTAGTACTACTACTAGCAATACTGATTAGTGATTACTTTTGACGGATGAAATATGAATGACTAGATTGCTTAAATCACTATTAGTATTAGGTGTTATGTTTACATTTGTATATATTTTAACTAGTATAATTTAATAAATAAATTGTTAGTTATTTGTTCAAGTAATAAATATTATTATTAATTCGAATTTTTAGTATTATTAAGGTTTAAACATTTTCACAATGGCAGGCGAACTTATGCATGTTAATGACGCAGATTTTAAACAATTAAAAGAAAGAATGAAATTAATCGCTGATGCAGATCCTGCCCAGTACCATAACGAGTATTCTTTAAAGCGGTATTTACGAGCTTTTAAAACTGTTGACGGTGCTTTCCAGGTAACATATAATTTAATTTTAGTACACATATTTTTATTATATCTATTTTTTTACTTTAAATAGAAAATAATAAATTTATATAATAATATTACAATAGATCATTCTAGAGAAATTAACCGTCTAAAAAATTGCGATTTATTTAGCAATACTAATTTAATTAAATGTACTCTTGTTGATTATTTGAAAGTCATAATTTATTTAATAATGATTACTTACCTGTAGTGTTTGTAATTGCTTTATTTTATTTAGAAAAAAATGAATTACGTTTTTAACTGATGTAAAATCTATTTAATATGTTACTTGGATTTAACAATACTAGTTTAATCATAGGCAATTTTAAAAACAAACAAATGGAGGGTTGAGTATGGTGTGCATGCTCTTAATGAGGACAAGGAACTTATACAGAAGTATGCTAACAAGGCAAGGGTCCTACGGCATAGAGATATTGTTGGGAGACCAATTGTATATATACCAGCCAAAAATCATAGCTCTAGTGACCGAAATATTGATGATTTGACAAAATTTATTGTTTATTGTTTAGTAAGTAACTATTTTTTTTTCTTTTTTTTGCTTCACACTGCATCCCGTACAAGGCAGCTTAGGCAGAGAGAACCCTATTGTTAAGACATTCCATTTCCCACTTTCTGCCAAATTTGAGGCATTGCGGTTGAGTGGCAGACCTCAACACCGCGCTTTGCCTTATTACCAGAGAGAAGAAATGAAACATTAAATATTTAAATTAAAAATATTAAATATTTCATTTCCTCAACTGGGGATTGAACCCAGAACCTGTTGATTACAGTCACACGCTTGTGCCGCTGCACCACGATAGACCTCAAATATATAATAAAGTAACTATATTGTTATTTTTAATTTTCAAATCTATGGATAAGCATACATAAACATTCATTTTATCTTATCTTTTATAGGAAGATGCAAGTAACAAATGTTTTGAAGAAGTTGTTGACAATTTATGTATTGTTTTTGATCTGAATAGCTTTACGCTGTCTTGTATGGATTATCAAGTACTCAAGAATTTGATATGGCTTCTTAGTAGACATTATCCGGAACGACTTGGAGTTTGTTTAATTATAAATGCGCCAGCCTTCTTTTCGGGATGTTGGGCAGTTATTAAGGGATGGTAAAGTACAGTTATATTTATTATTTGCTATAAGTTTAATGGCTTTTCATATTTAACTCTCTGATTGTAGGTTTGATTCCTACTCTGGCAAATGAATTATTATTGTTCATCCCAATATCAGCCAATTAAATACAATGTAGAAAAAAACAAAATTGAGGCAAAAAATAGATAATGAAGTGTCTTGTTACTGTAATCCCTGTATGTACCTTGTTAAATGTATGTGCAGTTAAATGATACAAGTTAATTAAAACATAATTTTTACTGCTCAGCTTCTCCCTGTATCCCGCACATAGCAGGATAGGCAGAGGGAACTTGGGAACCTAGTGTTAAGACTTCCGTTCCCCACTTTCCACTGAATTTAACAAACTTATTTTTTAGGCTGGATGAAAACACTGCCGGCAAGGTGACCTTTGTAAATTCAGAAATGGATCTGTGTCAGTTTTTGATACCAGACATTCTACCCACCGATATGTAACTATGGTTAAAATTTGTAACCTAATTAGCTAGTGTAATATATAAAGTAAGAACTGTGTTTACTAGTCCAATTTAAATATTTTTAATGTTATTGCTTTTATTATGTTATTGACATAAAACTAATTACTATTGTTTACATAATTTTCCAATCTAAGTCACAATTAAAAGAGATTTAAAAAAAATATGAATAATTATTATTATATGAATAAAAATGTTACTTTCATAATTTTTACTGTTGTAGTATAATTATTTTAATTGTATTTTAATATATTGATTAATACATAACAAAGACATTAGTGCTAAATCTTAAATGGTGTCAGGAAAAAATCTATGAATGTTCAATAGCAAAATATGAAATAAATTTATATAAGATTAGATAAGAAAGATAACTTTCTTATCAAATGTCTGAATTGTGCAACTTAGCTAAATATACTTCATCTATTAAAATTACTATATAATATATATAGACATGATTTTTTTTTTACTATAGTATTAGTAATATAATGTGAAATATTAACCATTTTTACCTTACTTCCTTACATATTTCGTTTGTGGTATCTGACAGTAATTTCGTTTTGTTTATTTTCTTATGTGGTAACAGGGATGAAATATGTTGATTGGATAATTTCAAAAATGTATTACTAACTAAATTAATTTTTAAGATATCAATGTTTCTCTTACGAAGTATAAGATTTTAGTAAAAACGTCCCCCTCCTTCGAAAAAAATGTCTTTATTAAAGAGTTTTCGCGTTCCAACATATATCATTAACGAGATCATGATTAAAATACGGCAAAAAGTATATATATTAATGTCTGATTGTCTGTTTATTTCCAAATTTCTGTCGTAGCGTAGTCTATTAAGTAGTACCATTAGGTATTTCTGTCTAATGCTGACCATAACTACAAACGCATTCTAATCATTCGTCAAAATAAAGCTACTGACGAAAAAATGGCTTGTTAGTAACGAGTGAAAATACGCGAAAGATCCCGGGATAATACTAACCAGTAACCATAAGTTCTTATTGACCACTTCTTATAACTTGAACTTGTTACTTTTGTGACACCTTTCTTCCCCAGTGCTACATGACGTATTAAAAAAATTATGTCTAGAAAAACAAAATAGCTGTTGCGAAATACTTGTGTATTTGATTTTGAAATGTCAAAATCAAAATGTGAGACCTGTCGTGGCTCTGGGGCACAAGCATGTGACTGTAAACGCGACAGGGTGTGGGTTAACTTTATATGAAATAATCTTATTAAATATTTAATGTTTCCATTATTCTCTCTGGTATTTCCGCCGGAAGTTCCGCCACTCAAGACGCAATGCCCCAAATTCGGCGGGAACTGGGGAACGGAAGTGGAACGGAGTGTGTTAACACTAGGTTCCCAAGTTCCCTCTGCCTACTCTACCATGTGCATGATACAGTGTGGAACTGAAGAAAAAAATAATTAATGTGACGTGACAAAATTTAGGACCCCTAACTGTAGTAAAAAAAATTGTAAAAAAAAAATATGGATGTTGCCTAATATATACATAGAAAGACATCTTATTATATCAATAATAACACATTTATTGTAGTTATATCAGTTTAATTTTTTGGCAACACATGGTATAATTGAACTGACATTAGCGGAAGTGATTCAACTTTATCTAAGAAGTCCTTAAAATGTACATATTAAAATGATTAATTATTAAAAAAATATAAGAATATATTACATTTAATGATTATTATTTTTAGTTATTTCAATTCAAGCAGTACTAATATTCTTCAAGTTCTGTACTAAAATTCGTCAAAACAGGGTAAAGCACTTAATAATATTGTTTCCCATGATTCGCAAATATTAGTAAGTCATTGTGTATGACATTAAATGTCTATTCAAATTACCATTTTAAAAATATTCTTCTAACATTTGTTAATTATGTTAGTTTATTTCTTTAATTTTATTTATTATATTTTCTTGTTTAAATATACCAAAGAGAGTTTTATATAAAATATAACCACCTAATATTTAATTTTTATTAATGTCAACATGAAAATGTTATCAAAAAAAACATTTAAAGTATGCTAATTTTGTATAAATATATATTTCATTTGTAATTTTGGTAAATTTAATAGAAACTGCATTTTATGTAAAACATAAAATGCAGTTTCTTTTAAATTTACCGAGTAGTGTAGTTTTCATAAGCATTTATTAATAATGTTTAATTACATTTACTTAATATACGAAATTGGCAAAATAGAATACGAGACTTGTTTCAGTTTGTTTATTTGGAACTGTAAATTTGCAAGATATGTGACTTCACATTTATATAAAATCGTATGTATCGTATGATAACATACAATCGTATATATATATACATACTATCGTATGTCATGATTACATGATATTTAAAAGTACTTGCATTTTTTATTCAAGATAAATAATATTTCATATTTTTTAATATAAACTACGTGTGTCACTAAATTTTATAACACATTAATATTAAGCTTTATTTGTAAGCGGACGATGTACGATAAAAAGTGGAAACATTAGTGAATAAATTAAATACAGCAAGTTCACGGTAGTTTTATTTTATACAAATAAAATGTCCAATTTTAATAAAATATAAAATGAAAAACACGTGTATATTTTTATGCATGATATATTTAATTACAAAACAGTTATGTATACAAATTATATTGCTGTACAGTTCTCAAGCAAACATTTCAAAACTTATAATATTCACAATGTATTGCTTCATGTGATTGTTGTACTCATAAATAACACTGAAAAATTATCATAATTAATGATTGGAAATAGATTAATTATTATATAAAATTCGATCACTACTCAAATTTAGGTAATTATACCTAATTACAAAGCAATATTAAATTTAACAAAATTATAGCGCACACAATTCAATAAAAATTACACAATAAATATACATGAAAATGGAAATCATTACATTTTTACAACATGATTACATAATTGTGATATGAAAAATATTTTATTGAAAAATTAAAAATAACTTTATTCAGTCGCAAAAACTTAAAATTATATCTACATAAATTCATACGAGTAGGTAGCTTATACACAAATAATTGGCACATTTGTGTGGCTACTTTCTTGTTGATCACATTTAACAATAACTTGACGGACATAGTCGTGTCTATAGGAGAAGTATGTATTGAAATACTTTTAGTAAGATTTTGATTCCCCTAATTATAAAAATATTCACTCAGCTATGTCTATAATGAGAAGCTTTTCATTGTGGAGTAAACCACGACCCAACACAATAATTTACTATATGCTTTCTATCACAAACATTTTTTTATCTCAACGTCTTATTGGGACGGCATTTACTTAACCACGTTGAAATAAGCCAAGCTGTAGATTCAACGAACATATGCATTATTTCACATGAAAAAATCTCAATGTTCGAAGAGACTTCAGCGTTTTAAATCGATTTTCTAATTTGATTACACATAATGATATGCAATAATGTATTAAGAAATAATTTTTAGAATATTAAATCATCTAATGTATAGTGAGTATTGATACTTCGACCGATTAAGAGGGCACGTAAATACTATAAGGCTATGTATCCTTAACGTTTTATTGAAAACTAGCAATAAAACAAGTATCAGCATCTAGTTTCACCTTTCTTCTAATATATGACTAGGTTTTAATCACGTTTAAATTTTGTTTATGAGACGGGTGTTTGTTAATAACATAAAATGAATATGTAGTAGACGAAAATAATATTTAAAACAAAATATGCAGATGTAAGACACAAAATATAAAGTTAATTGCAGTATTTTTTTTTTATGTAACAAATACTTTATTTAAGCCAAGTCCAGTAATATTTAATATTTAAATGTCAAAAATCTTTCAAAATGTTCGTTGTCTATTTTGTACAATTCTTAACATTAGTTTGTAACACCGCCAGATTATTATAATTTTACGCCAAAGCCATTTTTAATTTAGTTTTTTATTTTATTTTTTCTATTGTAATTGCAATGCGTTTAATATAATTAATTTATTTCTTTATTTGCTTGCTTTCATCAAGTTCCAAAATCTAGAGCATAATGTAGCTGTACACATAAAAAAAAAAAAAACAATGAGACGTGATACAAGGCGACTAGATTTGTTTAGTTAGCACTTTAAGAGTAATTTTAATGTATTAAATTAATTAATTGCAATATTTAAATGTACCTCTGGCAGTGGACGGTCTAACTGGTTGTCCTTTGTATGCTAATATTTTTTCTAGGTATTTTTACTATTTTTTAAAGTGTTATTCCACACTTAAATTTAGTATTTTCCTAGTTTCTGGAAGGTTGCGTTTAAATAGCATGTACGTAAGTAAAGGAAATAAATTTGTGACTTAATAGTATGGAATGTAAAGATATCTATAGTTTATTTATACTAAGTGATAATACTGAAAATTGTGTTTCAAAATTACACTCGATAAAAATGAATACTATCATTACAGTCATTGTATATTTTTGAAATGTATCCAAAATTGGCGTTTTAAAATTGTATCTTCGGTAAATTTTAATAGCTAATTATTAAAAATATTATTTTGTTATGTTAAGCAGTCTATTTAAGTTTTAATGTAACGTTTAGAAGTTTGTGATTTTTGTCCTTATCTCATTTTTAGAAATACTACCCAACTATAGCTTATTTAGAATTGAATCATATAAAAGTGAATACACCAATATTTTTTTTACTTTTAAAAGTAACCAGTAATATATATAATCCATCGTTTTTATCACATATATATTTTATATTTTTTAAAGTGTTGTTCCACATTAGGAAAGAAAAATATTTAATTAGAAAACGTATAAAAAATTGAAGACTATATTTGAACTCGCGTCTTTCAAATGACAAAGCGCTCTGGTAACTAAACCATATTTTCTTGTCAAACTAGATTAAAATTCTTATACGCTTGTTACAACTTATAATTAGTATTAATTTAATATTTTATACATTTTCTAAAATAACTTTTTAGATAGATGGAGACTTATCTATTGTACTGTTAATTTTATTTTCTAATTCTTTACATAACTGAAATTATTACGAAAACGCTATATATATTTAATTTTCCAAATGTTCATGTTAATTAAGGAGATTGCTACATTTGCTTCTATATGATTCAATTATGCGTGTGTATGCAAATAAATTCAACCACAATGTAGATAAATTTAAGGCGTATATTAAATGTTTACAAAATCTGCCATTTTGGTTCAAGATATTTGTACACCACTATTTCTCTACTTTGTCCGCTAAAGTTACATTTCATTTAGTGTTTACTTTATTTATAACCTTTTATAATCTATGTAGCTGCTGTTGTCACATATCATAGGATGGTATTACAACAAGATGTTTCAGGAATGTGATGGTTTCAAAATACTTTGTGATAGAAAAATGTTCTAAAAATGTTTTATTCACATTCACAAATTAAATAAGTAATTTGACAGAAACAATCCAAGTATCACGTACAGTATTTCTCAAGAATTCAATTCGGCAGTCAATTGTTAATATTTTGTTTTTTTTATAAATTAATTAAAACTAAAGGTGAGTAATTTGACAGAAGGTTCTCCCTCCGCTCAAATTATAAAAGTATACCGTACTTCTATAAGACAGGAACTTCAAACATTTAAAATAACATAAGCTAAAATCAACTATGAAATCAAATCAAAAAAAAAATAAGGCTTGTGCGTTTGTAAAAAATAAGCTGTGATTGTGAAGTCGATGGATGACCTGTACAAAACATGAGATAATATATCTGTAAAAGGAAAGGGGAGGGAGGGGGGTAATAGGGACCGTTTGTTTAGGGGTAAGGGGAGATCCACAAATTACGTGAGATGTTTAAGGGGGAGGGGGGGTCGAGTCAGATCTCATCTAATCTTACGTTGGAGAGAGGGGGGGTCTCGGCAAATATCACGCAATATTTTTTCTTATTGAAACAAAAAAAA
>JAYDZJ010000026.1:5747031-5761389 GCA_034509065.1 Eueides lybia
ATATATGAGTGGCTGCACTTAACGCCGCTCTTTTAGCTAGAGCCGGGTGGTATCGACCGCGTGTGTTTAATATGCACTTTGTTTAAAAAAAAAAAAATTATATAGCTTCACACTGTAACCAGCTAATACAGTAGGTAGGCAGAGGAAACTTAGTGTTAAAACACTCTATTCAAACGAACGTGGAATGGCGAAAATCAATGCCTCGTATTGATTTGACCAGAGTGAAAAAAAGGAAATAAATCATTTACTCTATAGAGTGGCTGCACTTAACGCCGTCCTTTTAGCGAGAATATTTGAAATATCTCTAAAATTGTGCGAAAATTACTCGTAGTTAATAGTTTCTTAACACTAGGTTCCTCAATATACAAATAGAGATTTAAGATTGCTGTTATTACAAATTATATTATGTATTTGTAACATTTAAATTATTTATCGTACACTAACAAAAACAACACGCAATGAAATAATATTTACTATAATCAAGTACGATAACACGAGTCATGAATAATTTTATATTAATAAATTAATGAATAATCAAAAAAAAAATTCAAATCGAGAAAGGATATTGATGACATTTAAATTAAAAGAAATAAACAGATTTTTTTAACAAAAATTAAAATATAAAAAATAAAAAAATAAATAAATTTAGCACTCACGACCACCGCAGGATTCAACTTTGCACGCGTTCATGTCAGAACTGTACCTAATGTATAGGATGTATTCAAGCGACACTTGCGGTCTATTGCAATATTTCGAAACCACAATTGCTGATAACACGTCGCGACACAATCGAAAGGGATTAAATTGAAAGTAATAAGATTACCTGTAGCATACGTAAAACCTACCAGTTCTAACCTCGTGGATCCAATTCAATCGCTCGCTGTGTTCCCTTGCCACAAGGTAGAGCGTGTAGTCTGTATTCTGTTCCGTGTAACCGACCTGATTTAAATATATTGCTCTGTTAGTGTCAAGAAGTATAAATCATAAATTACATACTTTTATATTTATATACATGCAAGTAAATTTTTGATGGATTTTTGGAAATCAATATTTCTTCGTTTTCAAAAATATTTATAGGTATTTATATTGATAGTGGCTGCCCCATCATCGTTTGCGTGGACTTTACAACCCTTAAAATGTTACTTTTATTTACCAACCATTGTCATTGAAACTAACAACAATGAATACCTAATGTCAATACATTCCGGTCACTGTTTTCCAGTAAATTTCTTAGCATTAAACGTAGTTTCAACTTAACACCCACCATACTTTGTCTTATCAGGATGGGGAAACAAAAACAACTTGAATATAATTATTTTCCTCAGTCGAGATCGAATTGACACAAAACACAATTACAGTAAAACGCTCTACTACGGTGCATCTAAAGTCTCAATTTTTAATTATTTTCATTTCAATTTTCAATTGCTATTCTGAACTGAACCATACTGAATCACGTTTGCTTAGATTCCTTTAGCTGGATTTTTATAGCTCTTTATCAGATATTCCAAGGCTTTCTTTTTATATGCAATTAGGAAATGTCCATCAAAATTGTTTGTCAAAGAATAACTTTATCATTCAGCTGGACCACTAAGATTCCACATCTTGTATATACCAGTTTCTAAAATCAATGATAGCCTAAATTCTATCGAGTACATGTCAATGTACAATCATTGTCTATTAATATTTTTGATAGCTCTTAACTTTTACGTAAATTATTTAACGTACAATAGTGTGTTTAAACTTTTTACTATTACGTCTATAACACTGACAAAAATTGAATAGTGTAATGCATATTACAAAAGAAACTAGGCATGATTTCAAAAGAATACTACATTAAAGTAGCGTATGAGTCTCAGATTCCGAAGCACAGTTATATAGACGTACCCATAACAGCCTTCTTCAGAAAGAAAATGACACAAAACAAAACGCAGACATACATACATATATTCGCAGTTACGCATGTGGCATGGTATTCTATATGAAAACTGTACCTGGAAGGGATATCTGTAGGCAGGACTCTCGTTGTCGTCCAATATTTGCTTACTTAGCTCTCCTAGCTGTGCTTGCTCCACCGTGTGAATAGCATCCGTTGGCACTCGGCCGCGTTCTTTACGTTTCTGAAGCAAAGTTTTTTATTTTTAGTCACAATACAATATAAAGTAACTGAATTATGGCATGGTACTCTTTGTTAATTTTAGTATAATAAAAATTATTATGGGAAAAATATTATATGTATTCCTTTTATAGAATGTGAGAAAAAATTAGCCAAAAGCGACATTAATGTTTCTAACATTTTTTTACGAATAAGTTTCAATTTATTTTTTTGTTTATTTTCTTCATAAGCCTAGTGGGTGAGTCAAACTCACCATTGGTGTTAATTTTTGTGTAGACAACTAAAAATGTTGTATGTTTATTAAAATTAAAAATAATTTCGAAATGTATGCAGGACCAATAGTGAATATATTTTAAAATATCTTAGATAACATAATATTTGCCCGAGTTTAAATGACTCAATCAAATGCTATCGTAGTAACAGAGCGTAAGAGGATTTCCGATTGGGAAGGCGATTGATAGAATAACAGGAAACCGACTTGATTCGATTGCCGCAGTTATATATTTCGATACCGCATAAAATTGCAGATAAACTGGCTGTTGACGATAAAATTATGCATTATTTTTATTGCAAAGGTTTCCTAATAATGTTTTACTAAAATATTGATAATCTAAATTAGTATCAAGCGTAATTCTAATAACAAAAAAAGCTAATAAACTAACATAACATAGAAATTAACTCTCACTTAAAATAATGATAAAATTAAATAGTTATTTCATTTTCGCGACTGGGGAACCCACAACCTGTAGCGGTAACAGTCACACACTTGTGCCCTTGCGACACGACTAGCCTCTTTTTTATTTTGTATAATATTTTATTGTTTTTAAATTTATCTACATGAAAAGAGCAAAAATGAGTTTTATAACATGAATGTGCTGTAGTGGTGTACTATTCGTGTATCACAATGAAGGGAGCTTTTTACAAACAATTAAAACGTGGCAAAGTGCTCTTCGTTTAAACCGCTTCCCGAGGGACCACAGGAGTCGCGGCGTGACTGCAAATACATTAAAAGACGAGGGTAGCTCGCCCTTTTATCGTAACTAGTGATCGAAGTGCGTAACAATATTTAATAATCACCTACGTAATCAAATTTTAAAACAAAGAAACAAAAATATGAATAAAATAAGAAATTCAGACTACCATTGACAAAAGACTACCGCTTCGTTACCAAAAATGTAAATATACGCTATTAGTCCGGTTTAAGAGTTTCATGTAAAGTAAAACATTAATTTTCTTTAATAATAAACTGAACGTGCTTAATATTTAATACAAATATGTTTTAGGGGTACCTAAAATTTAACGCATATTCATACAATGATTATACTATTATACGGACTTATTTCGGAAATCTTTAAAGGAAAGCATCTTTATATTTATAAAGCCGACAAAAACTTACGAAAAAGTTTTAAAGTCCTAGAAAATTAAACATGTGTGTGTAAAAATATATTAATACATTAAATATATTAAACGTAAATGAAGCATTTTTTTAACTATAACCACAAATAACGCTGATAAGCAAAAACTGAAGATGCAATGCAAAAGAATATTAAATACTTTCCAATAACATAATTATAACTGTTCACTATCTTAGTTTTCAATCGGAAATCGTATTTAGGTATATGGCCAATATCTAAACCGTATGATCACTTTAGGAATAAAACTTTTCTGAAAATATTTTATAAAGAAATTTGTAAACACTAGGTATATGGCATAGTATCAAGACTGCCCATACACGGATGGCTGAATATGGATAAGGCTAATTAGTTGATGATTTTAAAATATAAACGCATTCTCAAACACTATCATCTTATTTATGACAATAAACCTTAAAAATAAAGTATTTTTAAACAACACATATTACGGTCAATTAATTCTTAAGAATGTAGACGATTTTTGGAATCGTATCTATAAAAACCGTTTTGCGTAGGTGGCGTAGATAAATGAGCAACCTTACATTTTATAAAAGTATTACAAATATCACATTAAGAGATACCTAAAGAACAGACCGAAATAATAATATAATTTAATATATAAAATCTATAATATTTGGGAACATTTCTTTTAAGTAATTAAATAATATTACCGGATAGAGGAAATGGTGAACAGACGAACGGCAGACGGTGCAGGACTGCCGGGTGCCGCTCGGGATGGCAGACACGCCCAAATCGCGCATGCGTCTACTTACCCTCTCTCAGAATATTAGAAACTCATTGTAGGGTCCCAAAGAAGTATCTCAAAATTACACTTCCAGTGATGAAAATAGTACAAGAGTTTCTAGTATCTATTATTCAATGGACTAATTTAAAAAAGATCTTCTCTTTAAATGAATTAACATAGCCCTTGTATATTAAAGTACATTTATTTTATTTGTCTACACGCAACTCGTATATTTTTTCCGTTCCCACAGAAAATCGGTTAATAGTCTCTTAGCTCCCCTACATTTTTCAAGTATTCCAAAAAAATTCTGTATTATCTAAGTCAAAATTCAGTATTATCTAGTATATCCAATCACTAAACTAAGTTGCTAGTAGTTAACTAAGAATATGTATTTTTTTAGTCACTTCCCTTTCTTATTTTACACAATTAACAATGCAATGTTTTTGACCTTACGAGCAGATGACCAAGTCATTAAATATATCTAAATGTAACAAATAACAAATAGTTTGGTAAACTTAAGTTTGCATTATAAGTTTGTAATGATGTTTTCTTGTAAAGTAAACATTAAATTCCAATTTTGGAATTTTTACCTTAATTGTACTGTAAGTTGTCATTTCTCGCCTAATGTTGCGAAATATCCTACAGGGTATTATTTTCCATAGTTTTGACATTAAGCGGCGAATAAAGCTAACACTAAACTACTTAACCTAATGTTGCGATCGTACATACCGATTTACATGAAATTAACTACAAAAATAAGTGCAGCTATTTCTTTCTATGTTGGATGTGACCTATAAATTTCTACGTTTTAGTATTGTAAGTTGTCACTTTTTGGCAAACTTCACAAGACAGGACTCACGCTACAGAGCCTACGTAACGGATCGTTTTTAGTGGCTACAACCATTTTTATAGACAGAAATCGGATCGAGAACAAACCGTGACTGGCATTATGCTGTGAATCCTCCCTAACTTTAGGTCAAGCGGAAAGTTTCCTATACGTTTTAAATAGGCGGCGAATTTTATACAAAATGCAGCAAAAAAGATTATACGTACTAGCATCATTACTACTAGGATTACGTAGACATAGAAACAGTAAAGATATTAGTATTTTTTGAATGCGTTGTCTTTGAAGCTTTTTTTTCTGTGCTCCAAAGGACATGACATAAATGTTTGATATTATTTTTGCTTATTTCCTCAGCGAAAATTTGTGATAAAAGGTCCTGAAAGACAGAGAGAAGTAGAAACAGACAGACAAATACTAACTCTATAAGAGTTCCGTCTTCTTTTTCTTTTAGAGGTACGGAACGCTAAATATATGTTGTGTTATGGCATTGATTTTTAACAGTATTTAATCCATTTAGAACAACATTAATAAAAATGTCTACGATACGAATCTCAACCTTCTTTCCTACTCATAAAATTTGTAATTACTACATTTTTTAACTAGCAACATACAACATTCCTTAAAAGAGCGATTGGTTTTAGTTTAATATAACATAGGCCATATTTGGCTTCTTTTAATATTCAATATCATCACTATCAATATGACTCACTTTTGTTTTTCTTTAAGTTACTAATTATAATTTTTAATTTAAAAAACCTCTAAACGTTTAAATCTTTAAATATATTTGAAATTTCACTTATTGTATCTAAAACTAGAGAATACTGTTGAAGTTAAAACAGTGTAAAGTATAAAATGTCTAAAATAAAATATTAGACACATAATATAGAATATAATATATTAGTTTTTCATAATAACAAGTTTCTCTTTTATAATTACAATAAAAAAATCCATAGCCTAGGTCCAGCGACTGCAAAAGAGTCAGACATGAACCCTGACGTAAAACGAGGAGCGAATATCATAAGATTAGTTTAAGAACGTACTAGACCTATCATGGAAAGACGAAAAGAAGGAAAATTCAGAAAACAGATTAATTAGAGAATGGAAATCAACAAAGAATAAAGTAAGCAAAGGGCCCTAGATTTCCTGTGATCAGCTATAAGGAGTCAACCAAGCTTCCTCCTACAAGCCAATATACAGTCATACTTGGGGAAGTTATAAATGAAGCGTATACAGGTTTTGAGTGTCCGTTCAAGCCTTTTCAGGTATTCTTGATTCATGCCAGCATTACCGTAATTAATAGTAGGACATTAGAGTCCAAGGCGGCGTAAATTTTCAGGAAATCTTAGTTCTAATATCCAGGTCTATCACAGTGTACACAGTTATAACGGAAGTAATAGTTTTAATGAATATTGAAAAATGAAGAAGAGATAAAATACCGAGGCACACCAGCAGTCACATCATGCCCACAAATGTTCTGATCTACGCAAACCGCGACTGCTGGCGTCCCTGAAGATAAGAAGAAGAACATTGTGGAACTGACATTGAAGGTGGAAGAAAGCAATAAGATCATGATCTACTGCATTGAAGGAAGTACTAAAATCTATTAAAATAAGCACTGTTAAATCCTTATTTTTCGTTGCAAGTCTAATGTCTTCAGTAACTCTCAACAAACAGAACCTGGAACATGTTTGTTAAACAATGTGGTAATGTTAGAGTTGAACATGTCAACTTTATCATTGATCGCAACACTTTTACTTGAGACCATACAATGCCTATAGCAGGCTCTTAAGCTTTTCAGTATTTTTTTAAACTTAAAAGATAATTGACTAATTAAAAGAGCTTTAGGTTTTCGCTTACGTATTTTTACTTTTCGATGCAAAGATGAAGTAATGTAGAGAAAAACCAGGTACAGGAAATTGGTTGAACTTGGAGACAAGATTGATGTGCGGCCTTTTATATAATTGTTAACAAATAAGTTGTAGAGTAGTATGTATGCAACTTTTTTAGCTATAATATGAAGATAAGTTGCAGTTACAACCCTACTTTTACCTCACACTTAGACTAGAGGCAATTTACTGTCAAAAAAAGAAATAGGTAATTGTTATAGGACTCATAATCTCATAGGATATTCTCTCTTATTAATGAAAATACACCATGAGAACGACAATATGACCTTCATAAACAATTCGTAAAAAAATATTACTCACCTTTTAAGATTTCATAATCCTCTTATTTAAAAGTAGCATAGAAACAAAAAATACAGTTAGTATATAAAAAAGAAAAAATTGCAGGAAAAAAAGAATTATATTTATACTAACAACAGCATATATTAAAGTGATTGTTAAGTAAGAGAGAAGGGAAAACCATTATTTTTAACATTATTATCAATTAAGTACAAATGAGGCCTGTCGTGGAGCAGAGGCACAAATTTGCCCCACTCTATGAAATAAACTATTACATATTTTCATTTGTTAGCTCTAATAACAAGGCCAAGTGCGGCGTTGTGTTACACCACTCAACACGCTATGCCTCAATTTCTACAGAAAGTCGAGAACGAAAAGAGTGTGTTAACACTATGTTCTCAAATTCACTTTGCCTACCCTGTCATATGCAGGATACGGCTTGAAGATGAAAATAAATCAGTATAAACTTTAGACCTTTCTGAAATAAAAATCAGTTATGTACAAACTTCAGACTCATAGGGCCATTGGATAGAATCTGAATGTAAGTGCAACGGTTGTAGTTTTCACTTGCTGACTCGCTTAGCTTCATGCTGTATCCTGCACATAGCGGGCTAGGCAGAGGGAACTTGGAAACCTAGTGTTAAGTAAGACACTCTATTATACTTCCGTTCCCCACTTGTTTGTGGTTGTAGTTTGAATGGACATATAAAAGAAAAACTATATTTTATTTACAATCATTTTCCTATTCTGGTAAACAAAGAATAGTGTGCAAGTGAGATTCAAAATAAACTATTGTAATTATAGAGAGTGGATACAATGTTCTATATAATACTAATGACCAGCGCACAGCTCGATCTGCTTGAATTATACTATTGTTTTAACCATTTTCAAATACTTTCTTGTTCTAATAACATAACTTTTAAGACAATATCTATATATATGTTGGAAACTTTGTAATTTAAAATATAAATTGTAAAATATAGAAAGAAAATTTTGTAATAGTAAATTTTAAACTGTGTTGTATTATTTTTAACTTTAATGTTGTTATGATTAATGAATTGTAAACAAACTTTTTTCACTAGAAAACATTCTGTATTCACTTTAACAGTTTTACAGTATTTGTATTCTTTGTTTTTTGTTACATTGTAATATTATCATTACAAGTCTAAATAAACAAAATAAAAATTAATAAAATCTCATCTAAGTAAAAAAAGTTGTAGCAATTTTGTCAAATTTATTATTTTGTGGTAACTTTATTTTACAAATTTAAATAAAACTAAACAAATATTGGAGTAGAGTGGTTTCAGTTTTTAGGGGGTTTGTTATTTGAATGGCATTACACAGTATTTGCACTACAAATTATACAATTTGTAAAGTGCAAACATTTTTAAAATTTTTTGGTCAGACTGACAGAAAACACGGAAATTGAGTTTTAATTCCATTATATTCTTTTTATTTTTATTATTTATTTTCATAAAAAAAGGTAGTGTTGAGTTCTGGCATGCAACACTCTGATTGTCAAAAATGAGGCACCAAGTAGAGGAGGGTTTCTCAACATTTCTATGTTTTCCTTTGATGACACTGCTATATATGGGATATAGAGTGAAATTAAAAAGTTGCAGTCAGAGATCAATACAGTAAATTTATATTAAGCAAAACAATAATCTTGGCAAACTTTATATCTAAGCATTATATGAAAATTGAGCTCAAAATCATTAGAGTATAATCAGTGAGGCAAAACCTAATTTTGATATATTTTTTTTTGTTATAAATATTAATTCTAGTTATTATTAAGTTATATATTCATATACAGTAATTCAAAATAAACAAATCACTGTTGTATATAAAATATAAGAAAGCTTAAAAGCCTCTTAAAGTAGAAAAACAAATGTATTACTTTATAAGCAATCTTAAAAATTTTCTTTCAGTACATTTTCTGTGTAGCAAAAAAAAAAATATCCATTCCCTCCACATCCAGTGTATTTACACCTATACACTGTCTAAATAAACTAAAATAACAATATGATCCCTAATATGTTTCAATGTCAATATAAATAAAAGTTCTTACCTGGCCATAAGAATCATAATATATAAGAGCTTTTCTGGTTAGCACAAACCACCGCTCTTTATAACTGGAGTAAAAATCTTCTTATTTTGGGACCTCTTTATCATTAAACCTTCCCGTATCACCTCTGCATCTTCTTCACTGCCAGCCATGATCCCTAAAATATTATTTCGATACTACGTAAATAATTTATATTAAACTAATAGAATAATAATAAATACATAATAATGGAATTATTAAAGTTATACTTTTTTAAAACTTTTAGTGCAATAAACGAAATAAACCGGTTAATATAATCAAAATATTGATATCTACTTTGCTCTATAATAATTACACTACATACCTGTTTTACATTAAAATTAACATAATATATTTTGCACTTTGAGAAGTTCAATTATTTAAAACTTTTTCATCACTTTTATTTTATCAATATTAAGAGTACATAACTTTATGTAAATTTTCGAAGTTTTAAGCTTTATTGTAAATTCATAGTTCCTCGCACATAATACACAAGTGACAAAACAAGTATAGACAAGGTATTTTCAAAAAGGCTGGTTTCTTCACTTAACTACTGTCATTAATACAGCTGTCCGTAGGTTAATTCTGAATTATAAGTACAACATTATTATACTTCAATAGTTATTTCAAGCAAAAAATGACTGAAATTATTTTATGTTTAGTGTTTTTCTGTATATCTATATATTCATTGAACATTTGTCTATACAAATTATTAAAAACTAAAACTACTAAAAGTGAAGTCCAATCTTATATTACTTACGGCACTGTATTAAAAAATGGTTAACCATCGTAATATGTAGTATTAAAAACTATCGAATACAAAACATTAAAATCTAAGCGATATATCAATTTAGTATATTATTATGAATTAACTAGCAAAATATTCAAACAAGTTACTAGTAAAAAGGGGTGAATAGAAATTAAAGGTGGGCATGTAAAGTTAAACAAAAATAAAATACTATATATTAGAATATCGTCAGTTCAACTGTTTTAATTTAAGACCAAAAGTTATTTATATTTTAAACAGAAGTGTCATGCACGGAACAGTATTATTGCAATTTGATTTAATATTAGTCACCAATCCGCGGCTTTGCTCTCTTCAATTACACTATCTTATTCAGTAATTTCAATTAATTTCTTGTTCTAATAACGTTATCACCTTTAAAAACAATATCTATACATTGAAAACAAAAATCTCAGCTAAATTAATAAAAAGTTCCAACAAATTTGTCGAATTAATTATTTGAAATAAACGTAACTTTTATTAACTGATTTAAATAAAACAACAATTAAATGTTGAAGAAAGGTTGCCAAAATATAATAGTGTATACTGTATTTAAATCTGGTAAGCTAATTCTGGTAATAGCGCGTACAAACGCACACACAGACAGACAGATAAACAGAGAAATAATAAACAAGAGATTTTTTTAATTTTAAATGGTATATATGGTATGGTATGGTTACTGATTTATTATTTAATATTAAAGATGGAATCAATGTGATGGACACAGTTAGGTACTTGACCGATTTATATTTTATGAATAGTGTGGTTAGTGACATAAGACTGAGGCCGTTTCAGAATTGTCAAAACAGTAATAACGAAGTTTCAACTACTAACGTGGGAGTAAGCTTACGAATTTTACAAGTTAAATGTAACCAAAAAGAACATTCGAGAGCCGATGAAGATAGTATAATACTTGTATTTCAAGCATTTTTCGCAATCGCGGTAAGTGACGATAGTGACATTGACGTGGAACGTCAAAATAATAAATAAAGTCAATATCAGTCACTCCAGCCAGTCAGTACTATAAGCACTAGTCAAGTCATATGTGACGTCAAAGCCATACATATTTTACCGTATGTTATTTTTTCTGTGGTGCGCTATGAACGAGGTTTTAACAATTCGGAAAACGGTCTGGGCTCATGCTATAATTATGTTCAACCTTTAATTTAAATATAACCACAGCATATTTATCTACTTATCCCGTTATTATAATATAACAATAGACCCCGACGCCGGTCTAAATAGCTATAATTTATAATTTTGTATTATGAAATATATTATGATAATAAAATAAATTTAACTGTATAAGTAAATGTTAAATTTATATAAGTTCATACTTCAATATGGTTTGTTTTTATATAAGCATCATAAAAACGAATCTAAAGTTATTTTTTTATTTTTTTTTTATCTTAATAACCTGATTATCGATGTTGTCATTTAAGAAAAGGAACACTCGTATCTAGTCCCGTATAGAAATTAAAAAATATTATATATATTTACATAATGTCAAATAAACTAGTGATGTATGTAAAAAACATCGATTTTGCAAAGCTCTAGAAGAAATCGATTTAAATATGATTCAAATTTCATTTAATTTTATTTGAAACATGAAATATGTTTCTATCTAAATAATTTGTAGTTTGACATGACTAAAGTAGCCTGTTTGAATTTTAATTGTATATATATACATATATACACAGTCACTGACTCCTGGAAATTGCTTGAAACAGTTAAATTTGTTTATGTAAATATTTAAAATGTGTAATAAACGTGAAAATTAAACATCTTAATATCTATTTAATTCTTTTTTACCATAGATATAAAAGAGATATTCTTTTGTGTAGAATAAAATAAGGCGAATGTTGTAACTTGTGTTTATTTTATGACAAAGTTAAAGAACTGGTTTAGTTAAGATCGTACCAATTTTTATCAGCTGTCATGGTCTTAACTAATCTTTCTAACTTAAAAGGCTAAAATCAGAGTCGATTATAATATAGTTAAAGTGCATATAAGATAGAGATTGTTTAATTATAGAAATTCTATGTAACACGTTAAGTGCGATCTAAATCCGAAAGAATGCAGACTTATAAATGTAATTAACATTTTTTGCTAATTTTAAATCGATTATGTTGTAGTTCGAAATAGTACTTTCATTTTTTTTTGTATTTCGAGCATCACTATGTGGTTTATGGAGCAGTCATAGCGTAGATTCCTTGAGTTGTCGAAACAAAGTTTTTGTAATTATATGTTAACGGGAGCTATTTTTATTTAATAGAAGTTAGACTAATTTAATTATTCAATTACGTTTTAATTTTATGTTACAAATAGATTAAAGGAATTAGACATGTCTTCAGAAACAGCTCAAGTTAGCTCACTGCCACTGCCTCCTTTACAGTACATAAATTTTTATACTGATGAAAATGTACGAAGAAATAGGGCTCCATTGCCCCCAAGACCAATTCACGACTCTTATCAAATGTTTGGCCATACGTTTAACGCCGATGATACGATTATTCGTTCATTAGAAAGCCAAGTATGTATAAAGTAAAGCCAATATGTACTCAAATTTTTATTTGCCATATGCCGTTTACTCTTTTTGAACATTTTTAATACTTTATTTTATTCACCAGGGCTTCCGGAGGCTTTACCCAATGCATTTTGAACGAAGAAGAGAATTGAAAAAACTGAATCATTCTTTGTTGGCAAATTTTTTAGACCTTTTAGATTTATTAGTACATTGCCCCGATTCTCCTAAAAGAGCTGAGAAAGTCGAAGACCTTAGTCTCTTATTTATTCATATTCACCATCTTTTAAATGAATTTAGGCCACACCAGGCAAGGGAAACACTGAGAGTAATGATGGAATTACAAAAACGCCAAAGAGTAGAAACCGCAATGAGGTACTTTCTTGATTATTTACAATCAATTAAAACAAAACCCCTTTTTAAATTATGAAATATCTAAAGTGTGATTATATCGTTGTTGAAAGTTTTTACTATATTAAGTACAACTGCAGCTTTTATAATTGGCTTACTTCACATTTATTTTGATCAAGTTTTTGTTGACAACAAGATTTGCAGACTTTATGATACTTTTCATACTATTTATCATACATTGTCATTAATTTTGTGGCCTGTTGTCAAGCAGAGACACAAGTGTGCAACTGCAATAAATTGACTGCCACTTAAGGAAATGATCTGTTTTATATTTTCATTTCTCTGGTCTGAAAGGTAAACCGCAGTGCAGTGTCACCACGTAACACATAATACCTGATCGTGTATCTGTGACCATGGAGTACTATAAAGTGTTCAAAACATTGGGTTACCACAAATATATAAATCTCAATATAGGCAACTAATCCAGTTAAAATTGTTTCATTTAAAATAAGCATCAAAACCATGTGATTTATCTTACTGGTGCCAAAAACTTCAAATAATTTGCAGGGAGATTAAACACAAAAAAATCTGTCTAAAACTCCTTAAAATTATAAGGAGTTCTGAGTATCAATCTTTAAAACCAAATCCAAACCAAAAATTAGCCTTTCGATCCCTCCAATAGTTCCTTAAAATTAGCAAGTACTAACAGATAACAAATAACTATTATTTAAAAAAAGTGATGAAATGACACAATTTGCCTACTATATTCTTAGGAATAGTTTACGTAAATTATTCCATTTGAATTTAAATAATAGTGTATAATATTTTTCTTTCAGATTTCAAAAGCATTTAGATAAAGTGCATGATATATTGCAAAATGCTTTACAAAGTTTGCCAGATCAAAATGACATAGAAAGCAATTTTAAAGTACCCATAGAGATTCTTGAACATATGGATTGCAGTCCTAGTGATAGTGCCAACGCTGACCCTTGCTATGAACTGGATAGATTGATGTGTAATATTGTAGACAACATGAGATAATTTTTCAAGTTATAAAATATTTTATTTTAGCTTTGTGTTTTCTTTTATATATTTAAGTTGTTGTAAGCAACTATATCTACTTGGACGATGGACCTGTATTCACAATGTAGGCATTCTAAACTTGTTATAATGTATATATTACTAATGTAATGTGTACATAAGCTATAGTAGAGGAGCCGAAGAGGGGATTCCGGGATTTATTCGAGCGCGGCAGATTAATATACAGGGGGATTCCTTGTACTCTATTAAGTACTTACACCAAATATGAGACTTCTATA
>JAYDZJ010000026.1:6791228-6802045 GCA_034509065.1 Eueides lybia
CTCAAAGCCTCTCAAGTCGCTCCGTTTAGTAATTAGTGGAGGATCCCCGGGTGAGAATAAGTCTAGGGAGCGAGAAGGGGGTACATGAATCATATCACCTGTGAATTAATCGGAGACTGACGATTAATTAGCACCACGTGCTCTTGCCGTTACGAGATCACGATAGAAAATTTTATACTTATATCTATTTTATATTATACTGTAGGAATAGTTTTACTTCAATACTTTATTCTTATTTTAAATTATAACTTTATTTCGTATTTAGGATTACAATAAACTATTGAAGTAAAACTGTTCTTGTAATTTTATTAAATGTTTTCCTTTTTTGTATATAATAAGAGTCGTTTTATATCAAAATAAAATCAAAATCAAAATATTCTTTTTTCAATTAGGCCATTACAAGCACTTTTGAATCGTTAAGTTACATAGAAATGTGTGTAGTGTCAGTCCTACAGGAAGCTACCACCGGCTCGGAAGGCGGAATATTCTATTAGAATTAAGCTCTATTAACAGATATAGTAAACTTATATAGTTACTAGAAATTAAACAAACTTCAGAAACGCAGGCAGAAATTACACAACGTTTACATTTAGCGTAACCATCGTAGAGCCTTCGAAACAGGCTATAAAATGATAAAGGTCGCAATAACAATGAGAGAGCCAGCCTGACCCAAGAACTGCAAACTCAAATTAAACATCATAAGAACAGAAACATCTTGGCGAGATCCTCTTCATTAGGTTTCGCAAATTGCGGGGCGGGTTGCGGGCAGTGACACGGCCGTCCCCCACACCCGCACCCCGCACCTTCTATTAATAATGCAAATGAGACCGCAGCTCGGCCAAGAAGCGAGTCTCGATTAATTCCGGTTCATTTGAGGTAATTGTCGCTGCGCGTGCGGTTTGCGGTCCCAATTCCGCAACACGTCCATACTAATGTCTATGGTAACTGCTTCGTTGGATTCGGGTTTATGACAGTCATAATACGTATAGTCGTCCTCTTTCATTTAATACATACTATGTATTATTTTTTATTTCGTACACAAAAATGACAAATATAATAAAAAATATTGTCGAATCTAAATTTATAATTGCAAATATATGGTACGAATGAAAATTTCCGCAAAGGCAAATAAAATTTATAGAAAAAGGAAGTTTTAGACATTTGAGTAATTCATATTATTGATAAAATGTTGAACACGAGAATTAAAACACATTAAATTTAACTGAAAGCAAGAAATCCATATAGCGGAGTTCGTAGCTTGCTGTAACAAAAGAGTGCAATTTCTTACGTAGCCAAGGCGTAGCGACGACTACGATCGATACGTTTGCTTCGCGACACGACACTGCTACAGGTTTTATTTGAACTACTATTGCTACTTAATGTAATTTGTAATGTACGTATTTTTGATGAGAAAGGTCGGTATTTATTAGAACTAATTTTAAAATATTATAATACGCATCATTATTCTAAATTATATTTATTGTCCCTCATAATTTAATAGTAACAAATTTAATCTAAGCTAAAAAAATATTTTTCATTTTGGTGTAAATAATTTCGTTAACATTCTGATATAGTGTTTATATACTTTTAATGAAACATTCACAAATAAGTGTAATATTATACGTGGGATAGATGCTTCATATAAGATATAAAATATAAAAAAATATAATTATCGATATAATATTATATATTATATGTATATTAAATAGGTATAATATCCTACATTATTTTAGTATTTTTATTGATAAGCACCGTATTTAAGTGGTATTTAACAAAAAAATCTATATAATTATGTAACGTTTTAATATAATCAAGGAATTAACATTTACAAATAGACGGTATCTAAATGTAGGTATGTCGGGTTGTAAGTACCTACACAAGGGTGACGTCGGAGGGGAGACAAAAATGGCCGCTACTGAAAATGTACCACCTTTTCTCTGTTCTAGTGCTACAAAAATGATAGCAATGTTGAAAACAATAGCAATGTTATTATGTATATATAAAATCTTTACAGGCATTTGTAAAGAATTGTAAAACCTTTTTTTTTTTTTAGTTTATCTGTTTGTCCAAACAGCCTAACCAATTTCAACGCTGTTTCATTATTGTATATAAGCAAACTTTGCTTAACATTTTGTTTTATTTCAAAACGTTTATAACTGAAATGGTATTGACGAATTTTGTTTGAAAGTAAATAAATAATTGTTTATAAATAAAAAAAATGTAAATAAATATAGTTTAAGGACGTGAACCTGCGAGCCAGTTGGTAGTTATTAATTTAAGTAAATATTAAGTTTACAGTTTAATGATATATTATTATAAAAATAACATATGCACACTATAATAAATAGAAGTTTTGTCGATTTTATAATTTGTAATGTTGAATGTCGACGTATCATAGAATATTTCTTAATTTTTTTTTTACTTTTGCAATAATCAAGATTTTTCTTGATGGAATATTTTTTTTAATTTGGAAAATAATTTACTATTATTTCTTCATGTCATAATCTTTACATTTTTTCTGTTTAGCCGGCCTGCCATACAAAGTATATGGAGGACATGAAGGCTCACTGACTGAAAAACGAAAACAAAGAAGAATCCGGACCACATTTACTTCCGCACAGCTCAAGGAGCTAGAAAGAGCATTTCAAGAGACACATTATCCAGATATATATACGAGAGAAGAAATAGCGATGAAAATTGATTTAACGGAAGCCAGAGTACAGGTATTTAAATATTATTAGTACATATGCTATTTAGTACATTTATTATTTTCACTAGTGGTGTAGAGTTGTACTTCCTATAGCAATTCAGTAAAGAACAAAATGAACAAAATAGACAGAATTGTTGACTACTGTAGCGGCCCATACATAGTTTTACATGCTGTTGTCTACGAAAACATCGAAGTTCTAACATTATTCTATATTTAGGAACTAATATTTATTGAAAAATAATTAAAATAACTAGATGAAAAATAATTTTAAATCTAATAAAAAGTATTTTGATGACTTTAAGCTGACGATTATTATCAGAACACCAGTACGCGACAGTACGCGCCAGTACGCGCATTAAGTATCACATATTGGAAACCTGTCTAGGAAAACTAATATCAAAACTTCCGACATATTAATTATTTGGAAAAAATATTAGATTTTTATATTTCTTTAGCCAAAATTATGCTTAATAATTAGTAAAATAAATTCGAAAAATGTATAAAACAATAATTTACATAAATTTCAAATAAATTAATAGACTTATATAAGCTGAGAAATGTTACATATGAGCTTAATAGATGCTAGATAGTAATTATTTTTAGGTAAAGATTATTGTCTTTTACTAAATTTCTCATTTTACTTATAATTATTAAATCTATTATTATAGAATTAAATCTTTCATGTTACTTTCGTAATTCCATGAAAAATCATAACATATTTCATCAATATAATGGATTTAAGTAATCAAAATGTTTCGCGGTCTCCCGATGGGAAGCCGAAAAAATAGCTTTTCCTCTTCGTCCGTCACTGCATTTCTACAGTCCAATTAGTGTCCAGTAATTCGGCTGCGGCTGACGGCGCCTTGTTAAAAAAACGTAGCAGACACAGACATTTATGGTTAGCTACTGTTAATTTCATAATAGGCCCTCATTTTTATGTAAGCCGTGAGTGCGACGCGTGCTCCTTGTTGCTCCTACTGAATATTTAATACAATGGAATCGGGCGAGTGGCGCGAGAACTGATCACGTTCTGCCGCAAGCGACCCGCTGGTGACTTTGTACTAATCTCATATTCTGAATGACAACGCCCAAGACGATTTCACTCTTATTGTCATATCATACTTTGATCATGTTTTTCTTTTTTTATTCGATATAAATATGAAGTGTGTTTTCCTAACTCTGAATCTTGACAAGTAATTAAAAATTAAGTAAAATGTTCATGGAAGACAGAGGTTGATGAAAATATAGCAACCGTATTCATTTCTACTTAATAAAGAACAACAATCCTAAAGCTATGTATCAACGTACCCCCGTAGCGCTCATTACGTTAAAAAGTGTATTGGAATGGCAGGCAGCCGCTATAAATATCGTAGGCGGTCGCGTAACTCAGTCGTGCGCGACTCTCGATAATTAAAACTCGCCGGAAAATGCGAATTCACATATTACAATTAAAATTGGGTGTACACGACCCGCGGTAAATACAGTATTCATTGTAGAGTGCAAACAAATATACTCGTAATAAAATTATATTGATGTATGAGTATGTTTCCTGATTGTAGACACCCGTAACTATAGAAATTGTGTTTTATTATTGTATTAACTTTATTGTACATTTATATACTGTAGTTTTTAATGATGCACTTTGTATAAAAAATAATTTTAAATATTATTATGATATTGATACAGATGAACCCCCAACAACCGCAAACAGCAAGTCTGTTGTCTATCTGATTAATAGTTCGTTGAGATTTATAAATACGAAAACTTGCGAGTATATATAGAAAGTAAAATATATTGAAGTATAACGTAAAATAAATTTAGCTAAAATAATTGTCATTGGTCAACCATTTTACAAAGATCTAACAGAAAACAATGTTAACATTAAATGTTAACATTACAAAAAGGTAAATACACGAGGCGTCCTAATTCAACACGCGACTCCTGCTGAAATTCGTCAGGGACGGAACGCAAACACTGTTCGTCCGAAGCGCTAAGCAAACGCACAATTTGGCGTAACCGAGTGCGCAATAAAAGGCCGGCCACCTGCTACCGTAGAGCAAAAGGAATCACTTGAAAAATGACCAGCTGCTTCATAACGTATTTTTCCGTACCCACGTTGTCATAGGGCTAGAGCAATTTAATCCATCAAGCGGTGTTGCACGGCACCGTCCGAGCCGATAAATTCTATATAATTGCGGACGATTTTGGTTTTATTGTTATCCACGAATGGTGAGAGAGATTAGATCCTGAATATTCGAAATTTGCAACATTTTACATTTTAAACACTATACAAATACATCATGAAATGATAATACATACATATATTAATAAGAATACGCGTTAAATTCATTTTTAACCAAGTTTCGACGAAGTTTGTCAAATTCGTAACACACAAGGCAGAGGTGCATAATACTCTACATATTATATTGATTAAGCTGTATTCTATATTAAATAAAATAATTCAAAAGCGATACAATGTTGAACGAGTACTTCGTATTAATATTTATATATCAGAAAGTCATGAATCTCATTTAGTGTATTTAAATAATGTTAGATTCTGATAGTGTATTGTAAAATTAAGCGTCAAATAAAAGTAGATACCTAAAATAATATTTGCTTAGTATGACTACTATAGAACTTTAATTTATTTATAAAATGTATTCGTAACATAATTTAGGTAACATATAAATATTTTGAAAGGATGAGATTTTAGATAAGTGTTTCTATGTATTGCACGGTCTCATTGTTATTTCATAAGAGATAGTGGTCACTGAAATATGACGGGCGCTGGCTTGAAATGCAATAAAGATTGACACGGCAGCCTTCGGGAATGCTACAAAGTGTCAATCCAGGTCTTAGATCTTATGTATGACGCTTGGGAATTATAATACACCGAAGGAATGAGTTTATATTTTGGGAAAAAAATATTATGATCTTTTATTTTTGTTTCATTATACACTTACAAACATTAATATCATTTTAAACAAACACTAAGCTAAAATCGAAAAGAATTAACTTTTGCTTGTATTGTCTTTTAAATAATAAATCTTTTATTTATTATTTGCAATGATGTTTACGCTATTATTTAAAATGATGTTTTGGCCCTAAAATATATCTTATTGATTGACTCTATCATAAAATACGTTATTTATCTTTAAGCAAAATTTAGGTGTTTATATATTATACATTTGTTTATAACATATATAGCACAGGTGGCGGGCGAGGCGCTCGCCACGCGCCACGCACGCTCTGCCACGTGATTTGACGCACTTGCTACCCTACATTGACAAGGGTATAAAATCATTATGGTCATTGTTTATTTGAATTACAATAATCTTATTATTATTGACATTGTTTAAGATATAGTATATTCCAGTTTTACGTATAATTAGCTTTATTTCTTATTTTTTAGCATGCCTTTTTGAAATATCTATATATTCTAATAAATCAGTAAAGAAACTGTGTAAAAATATAAAAAAATATATTATTTTTGTCTGTCTTCTTGTACATTCACAATTTAAGCAATTGAACAGATTTTTAATGCCCCTTAGGAACGGTCTGGATCTCTGAAGGATTTTGTAAAATTTTTGGATCTACAATTCTGAAATTAGTCAATGGAAAGAATAACTTACAAGAGTTGAAATTAACTTTGTCACTCGGTTTGTATAAAATGAACTACAAAAATTATGGGCTTAAAGTAGTTTTTATTTTTATTTTAATTAATCTGTAACCAATCACTGTTTGTCTTGTTTATCTCTTTGTCTGTGCATTTGTACCCGCTAATCTCAGAAAAAGGTTACCAGATTCAAATGCACTTCAGTTTTCCACGCATTCAGTTTTCACAGTTATATCTTGGCAACCTTCCTTCGATGTTTAGTCCTAGTTTTATTTAAATCGGTTGATAAATAAAAAAGCTGTGTCAATTTGAAATATTAAGTTCAACAAAATTAATTTTCTTTTTTATTAATTTAGATGAAATATTAGTTTCTTATATATAAGTTTATTGTCTTAAAAGTAAGAGTTTTATTATAACAAGATAGTAACTGAAATAAATAAGTAAAAAACGAGCGCGATTCAAGTGGTCTAAGCCGTGGGCGGGTCACTAATCTATTAGGTATATAACTATACATTTTTTTACATTTTACGCTTATTTTCCTTATTTGCACTGCAAGGTCTCACTTCTTGCTAAATTTCATAATTGTGACCTACAATTCCTACGGGAAAATTCCTATAGCTTTTGATTACGCGGTGAAAAAAGTTGATTTGTATTGTATTTTCTGTCTTGACCAATCGGCCAATTTTATACAAAACGCAGCAAACACATTAATAGTTAGTATAGGTAAAGATACGAGATGATTGAGTTAACTTGAAAGAAAATCATTTTATTTTAGCACTTTAAGACACCGTAAACCTGAATAGGTTAATGACTTTCTTACGGTCTCCATATCTTTTAACGATGTCATGACAAACAGAAAGACAGACGGACAATAAAGTGATTCGTGTTGCGTTTTTTCTTTGTGATGTATGAACCCTACAAACGAAATAGCTAAATTTCAAACGATTGGTAGATATGTGAGAAATCCTTTTAAGTATCCTTCATTTAACGTAAAATATGATTCAAAAATATTTTTAACATTATGAAAATGTGTAGTTCAAGTGGGAGAAGCCGCGAGAGGGCGCCAGTATTTTAATAAACATGTTACCTCGTGCTCAGATCACTTATCAACGAATCACATGACGGGCGTGACATTTGATACGGTAGGAATTAAGTGATTCGTACTAGATGTATCGTGGGAAACGGCGATGGCGATCGTGCGATTAGTCCGCGCAGCGTGACCTGCGTCTCCCATGGGCTAGATCTGATCAGCCCTACTAATTGATTATCATTATTTCGCACGGGATTACTGGAAGTATGAAATAATAATTTTATAATACGAAATATTATATTTTATACTAGACTTTGTATATTATTTAGTTAAATCACTTTAATATTACTCAAAAAAATTTTACGTCAGTGATATTTCAAATTCTTTAATAATAATATAAACAAAATTTATGCATTTATCACCGTTGTGCAATAGATCTTAAAAAGTAAGGGCTGGAAAATTGTCGTTAGCACTTAAAGTGATTAAAAACTGGCGTGAGGCATTGCTGTCGGGAGTTCGCAAGTGTCGGCTTTGTTGTGGTTGACTTTGCTTTATTTTTTTTGCAAATTAGTTTGATATTAAAGTTTGAATTTAAAGTAATACAAACCTATTATTAATTATCGTTAATTTTAAAGCAAGTTAAGTTTATTTGTTTTTTTTAATTTATCATTAATATTTTAAGAATTTTATAATTATATTGATATAAGTTTTTAAGCTCGCTAAATACAGTTAACAAAGACTATCTGTATATTGTGTATAATTGTATATGTCAACATAATAATTATACATAAAATCAAATTGTACGTAATGATTATCTGTACTTGGAATACATATGAGAAAATCTGTTATTGGAGGCATATATTAATGAAATAAAACCCTTAACTTCACGCAATATCCCTAGCGGGGTGAGCAGAGAGAACGGAGCGCCAAACGCTACGAAATAAAACCCAAACGGAGGATTTTTAAATTTTTAATCTGTTTTTCGATTTTTTAGTGTATTTGTGCATGCAAATCTCAGAAATGGGCTAACAAACTTAACTGCAGTTTAGGTACGCTATTGTATCTTCTTGTCTTCTCTTAACATTTGTGTTAGTATCATTAAGAAAAATATATAAATAAAAAGTAATTAGTTCCCAAAACTGCTATATAATAACAGTTTTACTAAATTTTGTTAAAAATGTAGTTTCCAATATATGGATATTGTCTTTAAGATGATAATGTTATTAGAATACCAAAGAAATTTTATTAAGTAAATCGATGAGTAATTCAAGCGAGTGATTATTGTAATAATATTTTACATTACAAGTCAGTATAGTTGTAGGTATTAGTATTTTTTATTGTATCGCATCGCCTTCTTTTGATTATAGTCAACGCTCCCACGCAATTATTTTTCATTTAGCTCGCGACTTGCTCCTTTCTCCCTAGAGATGTCATGGGATCAAGTGCAGCCCTATGAAATGAAACTACAATTTAAATGTGAGAATTGCTCGCGGTATGTAGGGAATATTTACTGATGCTATACCTAGGGACTTGTAATTGCAGTTCACACGATAATATAAGAATTACACAGTGATTATTTTTTATTTAGTATTTTTTTTTGTTATTATGGTATAGTTTTTTTTACAATGATTATAGCTAACAATGTTTATCATATGTTAAATGTTTAACTATAGCGGTTTTAGAATATATATTTCTCATATTTTTAGCGATCGCTAAGTTTTTGGTTCGATAAGTATATATTTTAGAATTTTATTAGTATTTAAAGAGTAATAGTTAATAGTTAAAATAAATCATTTTAATTAGTTTAATATTAAGATTTTTATATTTCGCGAAAAGCAAATTGACATTCTCTTTGTGTTTAGGGCTCGCTGTAGGGGAAGCATAGGGGCAATGTCAAAAAATATCATACGATCCGAATATGTGGATATTATAAACGAATCACCGCTGTTGCGCTGAATATCACTAAATTTATTTGTACCATTAACTTTATATAAATGTTTACTACTCGTAATTTAGATATACATTTTAATGCTTTAAAAATTAACTTCGTAGCGTTTGATCAATAAAGTATTATAAACACTCATATAATAATTAAGAGATTTTTTAGTTTTATATGAAGGTAAATTTGGAAATACAGTATGAAATAACGGCAGAAATAATAAACAGATTAATTAGTATTTAGAGGATACGGAAAACATTTTGGTCACAGTTCGCGTGGTGTTGGAGTTAAATTAGTTAACCTTATACCTATCGACACTCTCTGAGACTAGGAAAACAAAGCAATTTTTAATATAAATATATCCTGGCATTAAGACCGTATCTATATGCATAGCGTTACAGTAAATTTTATAATCATCATAATCCCACAGGTACAGATGTAGAATAATACTTGTATATATACATTAATGTCGTATTGACCTTATTCAATATTCTCACGAATCATTTACTTTGATTTAGTAGGGACAAGTGCCGATATTGTCTCCTCGTTACCGCGTCACTACAGTGTCCCCCTTGCATCCATCATCAGATTCGCGTCTCATTTACTGCTCACTCCGTTTATACACTGCGAGGGAACCTCATCAAAATATGGGATAGCCATCTGTTAGAATCATTTAAACATTATTACAATATTGATAACATAGACCTGTTTTAATAGCATAAAGTAAGTAATGAAAATATTATATCGGTATATTCAAGTAATATTTAAATTATAAAGTTTCATTATCATTTGCTAATTTATATATACATATATGTATTTCTATTTTAATTTTAAATACTATAACATTCTATAATTACCTACCATAAATTATGTTATATAAAATTGGCACAATAAAATAATACAGTAAGAACAGTAATAAAATACCAACCTTATGTAAAATACGAAGAACAATTTATATAATATATGAAGCAAGGAGCCAAAATTGACTCGAAGAAAAGGGATAACTTATGGATAATAATAATAAATATATGGCACTATAGTAAAAAAATATCTTTAAAATTAATTACAATGAATATCTATCTTATCAGACAAAGTCTATATTTTCTATTTTATTACAAAATTCCATTAAATCGGGATATTTTTTTTTGCTTCACGCTATATCCAGTACATAGGAGGGTAGGCACTTCCGTTTCCCACTTTGCATCTAATTCTTGAGGATTGATTTGCGAAACCCGTCGCCGCGTATTGCCTCGTTACCAGACCGAAACAACGTTAATTACATATTCAATATTTTATTTATTCGAATAGGTATCGAACCTAATATACCTGTGTTTACAGCCGCACTCAAGTCTCCTCAAGCTTTATATGTTATATATTAACTTCTTGATTATTATAGCGAAGCAAAATTTAACTCCGTATTTTGGTGTTAAATCATCACCTAGTATAAATATGTAGAAATATCTAAACACTTTCTTTAAATGAAATAGGATAGTAGAATAATACTAGAAGACCCAGTGTACCT
>JAYDZJ010000026.1:7279568-7289723 GCA_034509065.1 Eueides lybia
TTTTATATCAAATCTAATGTAGCTAGTAACAGTATAAAATATAAGTCTCGGATATATACAAAAACTGGATCCTGTGTAGAATTGTTGATTGTGCCAAAGTAGTCAAGCTTTACTTATTTAGAAATTAAGTAACTTTCTTTTTTCATTTATAACAGACTACCTTACAGCCTGTGCGATTTGTGTCATATTTTGTTCTCAAAAAAAAAATTAAGTATAGTGAAGTTAAATATACAAAGCAAAAAAAAAAGATTACAACCCCTTTTTATCCACCATTATCTACAAATAGTAGCAAATTAACTGCTATACTTATTCGTGAATTACAATAAGATATGTTATATGGATTTCTGTTAATCGTTATTACAAAAGTTATTATACCAGTCATCCGAACAAATGGTCTCATTTGTTGAAAATATTTTCGCAATGGTAATGCCAGGTGATTCCGTAGCCGAGGTCTGGCAACAATACAGTAAAAACGTTCGACGTAATTATGATCATTTCGCCTGCCATTTCATTAACATGAATACGCGTCAGCGTTTTACAATGTATACAATTAAATCAATAGCTTAATTGCGGACATAATTGCTTTTCCAGATTTTCACTATTGATTAAATTAAATATCTAATTATATGTATTTTAGTTAAAATATTTATAAAAATATATTTTTTTTAGCTTTTTAATAAGTTTAATATTAAAAAATAATTAAGTAACTAAAATGGTTTCTGCTAGATAGGGTCGAAATTTAGACACAACATATAGGACGAGGGTTAGAGTGAATTTTCTGCTCTGTCGCGCGGCGAGATGAAGATACCGCTACAAAACTAACCACTAAAAGCTATATACATATAAGGACCGAATATAATTTTTATTTTTACTATTCAATTTTATAAAGCTGTATATAAAAGTTCGTATGCTTTAAATTTCTATATTATGCTATTTTATAAGGTCTCTAGAAAAACTTATAATTTTTTTTTATAATTTTATATTTACTTTATTTAGACCCTATATATATAGAAAATATATCTACCTATATATAGAAAACATAGATATTGATAGAATGAAAAATATGATTAACGATTATGTTGTGTTGTGTTATATTTCCACTACAAATTCAGCTGATTTTTTTTTTTGTTCCAGGAAAATATCGAAACTTCAAACAAAAATGTTATAGAAAAATTCAATTAGTAAATTGTCTATCAATTGACAAAATTATATTTTAAAATAGTATTGCAAGTACAAAAATGACAAGTAAATAATATATAGATAACCTCGAACATGAATGTCGTAATATTTAGCCGGCCGGTCATGCTAACAATAAAAATATTGCTATCTGCAAATCCGTGTTAAACAAGTATTTGTATACGATTCAAATTCTGCTCGCATTTGGACGCAAAACGTTTCACCTGCCATAGTTTATTACCTATTCAACGGACTCGTACAAATAAAATTGTATAATGCATAAGCGAATAGCGAGTGGCGAGTTTGATTTACGACAGAGTGGGCGGCCGACTGAGTACCCTACCTGAATCGCGCGTTGAATAACTTGCATAAGGCTATTCGATCCCAGTCAAATTTAATAACAATCTATTTTAGTTTTGCACACTTCAATATAAACAGTGCAGTATTGTGATTTATTAGTGTAATTATAAAATAGAAAGATATAAATAAACGGATTGAAACTATTTTCATAAGTTTTAAAAAAGTTACTTTACTTTAATTAAATTTATTTATACTATATATGCTTTCATCCAAATGAATTAAAATATTGTAGCCTTTTTGTATTAAACATTTGACTTTGACGTAACTTTTTAATTCATTAACTGATTTAAATAAAACAAAACACTAAATTTTAAAGAAATATTGCTGACATATTATTATATAAATTGGATTTAAATTTAGTTAACCGTTTCTGAGATTAGCGCGTACCAACGCACAGACAAACAGACAGACAAACAAACTGACAAACAAACAAAAAGTTAAAAAGGTCACTATTTTTGGCCTGATCAGATTTTTTTAATTATTCTTTTTTCCATGACAGGTGATCAGTTACAGATTTACTATAAGCATACATAAAACATTTCATTTTATTAGCAGGATAAACAGGGAACTTACTGTTTCCCACTTTCCGTCAAATTTTCGGGATTTTTTTTTGAGTGGCGGAACGCAACGCCGCGCTTTGTGTTGCTACCAGAGCGGAGAAATGAAAATATTAAATAATTAATTCTTCTAAATGGGAATTGAACCACAGTGCTTACAGTTACAGATTGCACCACTGCGCCACCACAGATACAATTAATTTTCTGTTTTTCTTTTTTCGGTTAAATAGCGAGCAGGCTCTGCTAATTATGCCAGTAATAATGTCCGATGAAAGAAGAAGGCAATAATACTTTTAATACTTAGCCATATAACCGTACACAAATATGGTAAAGATTATATATTATACTTGTAAATTATTTTCATAAGATAGGATAAATGGAATATACTCGTAATTTTGAAAAATGTTTCACATTAATACAGAGTGTGCCTTTTTTTTTAATGAACTCTACTTATTTTAAATTATTTATTACACCAAACTCTGTTTTGCCCGGTTAAGCTAATTGATATAATATAGCAACATTATAAGTATATACTATATAAATTATAAATTGTAACATATGTGCAAATCTGTTGTATAATCTGTATCATTATAAAGTAAACTTACACTTTATTACCTTAAATAAAGTTTTAAATGTTAATCCGACACAATTTGTAGATTTATAAAGCATGACTGGAGGTATAAAAGTCTAGCTACATTTAAGATTGTACTGTAAATTTATATTTTTTTTTCTGTATGAGAAACTAAAAACCAATATTAAGATTAGCAAACGTATAAAGGCTTGAAACGCATTTTAATTGTTCTAAAATCTATCAGCAGCATGAGTAGAAAATATATAGTAACATAACGAAATACTCTTTATGGTCAGTCCTTTTCATTGACCTCGGGTTGTGGTTACATAAAATCCCTTATTTTACATGAATTTGCTTTTAGATGAGCTTAATTCGATTATTTCTACTACTGTATACTCAGGATGAAAATAATACCTATTAATAAATTATACGAATTATTTAAAATATAATAGGTCACTATGAAATATAAAGAAAATATAAAAGAAACGAAGGATCTTTTTTTTTACTATCTCATACTGTTCCATTTGCACATTACTAATAACTAGACACTACAAAAAACCACATAAGTTTATCTCGAGTGCCGGATTCATCTTATTTTTCTATTGTAAATTTACATAATATATTCTTAATATTTGACTTACATTAATATATTTGCAGTGCAGTGCAGAAATAACCTTAATCGTCAGAAAAATAATACACAAATTATACTTTCAGAGTTAACATTTTTGTTATAGAGTCGTTTTCACAGATATATAAAGTCTATTAAAAAGCAGTTGCATATAACTTAATTGAAATATATTTATTTATAAGATTTTTTTAAATAAATATTCTAATTTGGATCAATATAAGCAACCAAACCAATTTCTAATTAAACTGAAACGATGAATTGACAATTGCGATAAATTGCAGCACCACCTATTTTCATATAGGTATTATTGTTGACTAAAACATAATTATGAAATAATGTTTGTTCTGCAGGTGACGTCTTTATAAAAGTTTTTAAGTTTGGCCAATTGAAAACTCCAATAGAATAGTATAATCCGTAGTCATATTGATTACAGATTATTAGTCCAAGATTCTTTCATTAAAGCTGCTAAAGCTCTAAAAACTGAACAGAAACCGCCATCCAAGTGCCAACGGATTATTTTAGATACAATGAAGTCTTCCTCCACTAATTTTCTGCAGTTGGAGTGATTGAATCCGGATTTTCCTGTCTGGCGATAATTCCTATTTAACCAAAAGTGCTGCAACTGTGCTGGCGGACCTGATCCCCCTTAGCAAACCATCTCTATACTTACTCAATAGGTTCTTCAATGTACCTCTCTATTCTTTGTCCTGCGGTCCATCTAATTTAAAAAAATAAAGAAAAATAAATTCATTATTCTTTGTATTTATTAGGCTTTACTACTTTATTCTTCTGTCATAATGAAACTTCATCTAAGGGAGCTACTGCATCAATTTTTAGCTATTAATTTTTTTTGCTTCTGACAAAATTTCATACCATACCATGTCCTCATCTTTACAGGTGCATCGAAGATGTATTTATTTTTGATTTAATTTTTGATAAGGGAAAGAGTGTTGTGTAGCTTGCTGGATTTCAAAATTTATAAATATGTATTTACAGGAGAGGTTATCGCTCTGTTAGGAGCATCTCTGTTAACACTTACGACTTTATCAGCCTGATACCTACTGATTTATTTAGCAGCACATTAACTTTAAAGGAAAATCTATTTCATAGTGAATTATTTTTTTTTATTGAAGATTCATGAATAACTGCCATAATGTAATCTAAAGGAAGAATATTGCTCTGACGCGGGTTCCTGGTCGTTTTGGTATTAGTGGCAATATATCTGCAGTCCTGCATATCTTATAGTATCTTTTGATGACATCGACTTAAAAGCTTGATTTTTTGTCTGTGTGCCAAGAGACCGTAAACTTGAATATTTTATCAATCAGCAATCTCAAGGTAGGTCATGAGAACAACAGACGGACAACAAAGTGATCCTATAAAAAATCCGTTTTTTTCTTTTGAGTTACCGAACCTTAAAATGTGTATTATAGAAGATATCACAGTTTAATAATAAAGAAGTGAAAGTTAAAAATATATTGTTGGGCAAAGTCTGTTATTCAATTCAAGAAAATTATGGTGAAAATAGTACGTGGGATTAGATACTGTTGGTACTCAATCAGGAAGCTATTTAATTCATACATTTACTTTATGTTATATTTTAAAAAAGAGCAACAGTTAAGTTTCTTGCCAGCTCTTTTCAGTAGACCGCATTTCGAATCAGTGGTAGCTCCTTGTAAGAGAGACACTACAGACATTTCTATGTAATTTGAGGATTCAAAAGTGCTTGTAATGGCCTAATTGAGTAAAGGATATTTTGATTTTGATTTAGATTTAGAAACAGTGTCGTCGCATCAAGCGTGATCCTTTTTGCGACTCGTGGGCCATAGAGAGTGCGGGGAGCCGGCGCGGCACTGATGCCTGTAGCGTGTACTTACCTATTATCTATACTAAATATTATTAAATATATTAAACGCGTTTATCCTAAAAGTTCCAAGTTTAAATTGCTTAAAATATTTTTGTGTTAGATCAGTTGTCGAGCAATTTTACCTACAGGTATAATATAGCAAGCTTTGATGTAACCCACTGTACCTGCAACCAGAGTGAACGGGGCTTAACAATTTCTCATCAGATATCAGATATAGCTCTTAGCTATTTCCATTCGACCATGTGGCCGGAGCCGCAGGCAAAAGTCAGTGATATGTATTTATAATTTATTACAAGTGAAATCATAAAAATAAATCTAAACAATAACATAGAACAAAGCCAGGAAATGTAAATTACACGTAGTAAATCATTATTGTGTATAAATCAAGTGTTAAGACATAAAAGTACCTTTATTTATTGAAGCAGATGTATCCCAGCTAGATCGAGAAAAAAGAAAAACACTGCTAACGATCCTCCAAGGAAGATACAAATACTGTAAGAAATATTTATGGAGGTTTTTCGCAATAGAATCCCCGAGGAAAGCGGCTGCGACCGAGTGCCCTCTGAAAATGGGAGAAAACACGTTACAAATCCCTCGCCACGCATAATTCTTAATACTGGGATTATAGAATGGCTTCTTAAGGCCTGGGTGCCAAAAGAAAGATAATAAGCAATTAGTGTGGTAAAAATGTATCTAAGATTTCGCGAATGGTAGGTAAATTTTATACGATTTTTTGATTTTTACGTTATTTTATTTTTTTATGTAATTGAAAAATTGTAACATGTATATTAACAATTTGTATATTAAAATATTAATATTAAGAAATTAAACATTTAAATCCAACTTGTATAAAATAGTATAACTGTTTCACTATAAACATTTTACCTATTGGAATATAATGATTCATAAACTAATTATTTTGCTTTGCATAATAGTTGACATCGCCAATAGGATTAATTAACAGTACGAATTGATTTAATGACATTACAATCTAATTGAACATCATTTTCACTGCGAGGTATGTATAAATAGAATATTCATGTTATTATTATAAGCTTTATTATTATTATTATATGTAAGTATATAAAATATTTAAGAAAATACCATTCAAATGTATGTCGTTTATTATTTGACAGGAAATGTTGGTGTAAAAACTTACAGAAGACTTATCTTCTAAGCCACGAACTTACCGGGTCTTATAAATATAATATTAAATTCTACTTTTTAGTCAGAAGGTTGTCTCAAAGTAGTTTTAAGTAAAAACTTACAATACTATTTATATTTGGATAAAGTGAAAGCTTATTAGTATTTAATTGAAAAAAAAACTATAATATAAATAAAAATACAAGCTAATACTTAAGTTAATTGAATACGAAATGACAACAACATCAAGTTTTAAACTTAAATTATGTCTATCGTTATTAAAAATGGTACGGAACCCTCGTGGGGCGAGTTCGACTCGCACTTGGCTGATATTTTTAGGGCGAGACCGGATTAATCACGTATATTGATTTTTATATATTTCTCAACGTTTCGAACACTTTAAAGTAATTATAAGTATTCGAGATTTCCGGTTTCCCTCTGATTTTGATTATTTGTAATGTTCTTTTTAAGTTTAACTTTATGCTTCATATATTTTTTTTATCTTCACGCTGTATCAAGGCAGGGTAGGTAGAGAAAACCGGGGAACCTAGTGTCAAGACACTCCTTTCCATTTCCGTTCCCCACTTTCCGCTGATTTTTGAGGCATTGCGTGTTGAGGAGTGGCGGAACTCGACGCCGCGTTTTGCCTTATTACCAGAGCGAAGAAATGAAAACATTTAATATTTAAATTGAAAATATTAAATATTTCATTTCCTCGACTGGGGATCGAACCCAGAACCTGTCGGTTACAGGCAGCGCTCGTGCTGCTGCGCCACGACAGGCCTCATGCTTCATATATTCAATTTAATATCATTTTTAAATGTTTAGCGTTCTCTGTCCAAGATCGGGATCCGTTAATCTCGTCAAACACACATTTACGTAAATATATAGATCCTATACCTATTGTTATAGCACACCTACAATTGAATATCGAGTAATTAACATTTTTGATTTTGATATACCTTCAGATTATCATTAGCTTGTATGGTAACGGATGTTACTCACAGTTTTTCTTCTAAATTGACTTAGTTACATATATCGACTGTAACTTTAATTAACTAATATAACAAACATAGCGTGAATATGTTTTGCTAACTAAAGTTAATTAACATAAATAGAACAAAGAGAGACGTAATGAAATTTAGTGTGCAAAATGGAAATAATTTCGCGAAACTAACATAGTGAACGTCCTGTGAAAGCTATTTAAACTTTCTGGCAAGAAAGAGTGTGGTGAGTTCCGTAACTCAACACGCAGTCTTTAATTCGTACAGGTAGTTAAAAACCGAGTGTCTTGAGTAGGAGTGTCTATAGTAATCATAATTTTTTAACACAAAAATATACAGAAATAGTAAGCAAACCGCCTAGTAAAAACCAAAATTCCTATTTATTAGATGCTGGTTGGTACATCGGTTGAGAGGTGTGCTTATGAGATAGTAATTTCCTAGTCCGCTTAAACTATAAAAAGTTCAATTGTCCTGGAGATTAGCCAGGACAAACAGACAAATAGACAAGCAAACAAAAACATTAATTGCTTGTATGCTTCATGATATCGTGTAAATATTATGCACTTGCATTAACAAACTTACTTCAAAAATCACATGTATTTATAATATATAATATATAAGAACACTCGGCAAACATTTGTAGAACTGATAATAGTATTAACACTCCATGGATTGCGTATAGCTTTGTTCGTGTTCACCTGGGTCTCGTAAATATCGCCCAGGACCATAAAATGCATTAGTAAAGTCTGCTTTGAATAATGCCAGTACAGTGAGCTTTCAGGTAAAAAAAAATGTGCGTAGAAGGTCGTTGAACGTTTTACTGAAACGCTTACCATAAACGTAAAATTTTGTACATTCAGAAATTAAAAATTCTATAATGTTAGGAATAGAATTTTTTTTTGGAAAATATAAATAAAACAGATAGGAGTAAAAAAAAGAAAAAAGAAAACGTTACTTTCTGAGAGTCCACACAACACTGACACTTTGAAAATGTTACAAGTATAAAATGAAACTTTTATGTAATCATCGGTTATTTAGAAATTTATTTTTGTAGTTAAAAATTAATTTAGTACTAAAATATGCCTTGAGCGTTTATTTATTCGAAAGATTAAGGTTAGCCACGATAAACTATTTCTATGAAATCTATATATTGAGAGATTTTATCAATTTAGTGCATGAGTTATGTTAATTAAGTAATGGATCCTCAGGGTGTAATCGCGAAGGGCTCGGCTTAATTAATTAACGACCATTCATCTCACAGTAACTTTAATGTGATGAGTTTAAAATTTACTTTGAAAGTTATACACTCCGTTAATATGAATTGTAATATACAAATTAAAATAGGTGCTATATAGATGATTCAAAAACTGAAACAGGGACAATATACCAGTACAAAAATAATTCAATTTTACATATCCAATGAACTAATCATTGTGATATATTTTAATGAAAAAGCTTGTATATTATTTGAATTTTTATTTACAATATAATTTATTTACAATATATTTTTTATTTACAATATAAATCATTATTATAAATAATGCATATCAGACACGTATAAGTTTTTATTGAGAACCAATTCGACAAGAAATATTGCTGAAGTTAGATTGAGGAAGCGACGACATTGTTATTATCGCTTCAACCCTGTTCTGTTCGAGTCTGTTCGAGCTCTATAACAATCTTTTCACTTCAATTGGATGTTGAATTGTGAAATCTCGTCTGCTATGATCTCCGACGACTATTCATATCTTTTGCTTTTTCCTTTCCTTTTTTATTTCACGTTTCATTCTGCAGTCGCAGTGAAGTCGTTTGGAAATAAAAAAAATGTTTTCAAAGATGACGAGTATCTACTAATTGACATGAAAATATAAATTTGTTGAATGGACTGAAATTAGCGAATTACTTCACTTTCAGCAGCTGCGTTGCGGGCAACTCATAAGTTTAGAGGTCTTAAGCGAGAAATAAAGCTTTATCCTATGATTTTTTGTCGTACTTACTTCTAAAACAAAGCGTAATGACCCGCACGGCACGCATTTGTTCGCGAACAATCCGAATAGGCCATTTTTCATCTCGAACAATTGAGGGCGGTGCTCCAACACAATTGGCAGAGTATTTTGTCAAGCATTTGTCGTATGAGCGAGACTCGAGTATACGACATTATAAGTGCACTCTTTGTTTCCGACCTGCCTCATAATTATAGTTTCAAGGAATCTACCATTCACATTATCCAGTATTAACCTATAGGTACTGTACACGGGAGAAAATTGAGTGCAATTCAAATTTCTAAAAGAGTAATCTGTGATTTTATTTTAAGCTATGTAGCTATAGTAATGCTTTTATTCAATGTTCCTTTAAGTCTAGTCTAGGTAAAAAAAAGTAAAGTAAAAAGGAAAAAAATATTGTTGCTATTATTAATCACCTTCGGAAGCGTATTGTCCGTAGCAATACTCATAAAATCTCGCCTCTTATGATTTTCATAGCGGCTGAAGGCATTACGTTGGAATTTTTCGTTTTATTTTATGGTGGCGCGTACTGTCGCGGAGAAATATTGGCTCGACGGAATAGCTCGTAAAGAAAACAGTTTCCTTTGCACGGGGCTACACACCACGACGTCCCAAGATCTTACCTATTGTATTGTATATTTAGTTTTTATTTAATACCAGCGACGAAAGATAAATTATTTTAAACAATGGATTGCGTGCGATTATAATGATTTATAATGTGAACGTTTTGAATATTTAAATGTTTTAACATTTTTAATTGTTTTAATAAAAAAGAATATTGATATTACTAATGTAGTAGTAATTGATATTACTAATGTAGTAGTAATTGATATTACTAATGTAGTA
>JAYDZJ010000026.1:7491541-7505681 GCA_034509065.1 Eueides lybia
TATATGTAGACTTTTTAATTATTTATCTCTTTAACAATTTTGATATTCAAGATACATTAATAACGAATGCAAAATGCTTCACTTAAAATAACACTCATAAAAGACTGTGACTTGACCCTTACTCTGCTGCAAGCATAATACGCAGGCACAATGCGTCCATCAGTAGTTACCGACAAAACGAAGCAAGAGTAATTATAAAGATAATGAAAACGCACAGATCGGACATGACACGTACCTCACCGACAATAGCAAGGAGATAACAAGACAGGAACCAGTTTTAAATTCTATCTAATCGAATATGGCCTTTATGGTTGTCTTTAACACGATTATTATATTTTAAGAGGTCTTCTGTGACTTGCATTTTGTTCACACAGCGCACCTATGAGGTGTCGATATGTCGAATAAATAACTTTGCGTCAAGGTGATTGATTAATGACAGGTCCAGCGAAAACAGAGCAGCCACCTAATTAAATAGTTCTGACAGCTATTTACTAGTCGGAAACATAATAGACTGATATACTTTTTATGCTTTTATTCTAGTTTTATCCTTTATTATTTCAGAGTAGTTACACAATCTCCAACAGTTTATTAGATACATTTTTTGTACATATAATACTACGAAAATAGATTTTAATTTACGTCATAATTTTAAAAGTCCGATCGTTTACTTTAAAAAAGTTCGCAATTGCCTTATTTAATTAAAAACTCTTGCATTTTTTATTTTTATTTGTCAATGTCTCTATAGAATGTCAAAAGTTTTAATATATGATTGTTGTACATATTTTTCACGTTAAACTTTATTATATTTAATAAACCAGGACAAAAAACATTAACCATGGTTTATTATTATACCTCAAAAAATGTGAAAATATTAAGGGATGTTATTGTTAATTACAGAACATCAGTCGAAAAATCGCCTTATGAATATTTGAAAGAGTTCGTCGAAAGTTCTCCAAAATCAATGGACGAAGACAAAATCTGTTGGATTATTGAAACTTTCGTAAATATACAAAGGCACATACATTTTTTGAATGAAATAGGTTCGAAAGTATCTGAAGAACTTTCTGATGAAGAATACGATTTTTTCTTAATTCTTTTTCATGCTATAATTTTTCAATTAACGCCAAAGTGGACGCAGCTTGTATATAAATCACTATTTAATCTAAGTAAGCGTTTGCTTCATGAAATTACTACGTTTTTATGTCATGACGATATTCTTTCTATTATTACACAAGTAGCACAAACAGATTATGACACCACTTTTATATCAGAAAAAATTTTAAGACCTTTATCTTCTTGGCAGCCTTCTTTAATTAAAATGGCTCATATTTATGCTGAATACGTCGAAAATATACAGAAACAAAAAATAAAGCATCCCACAATACCAATATCACCTAATGTATTAAATAGAAAAAGTAAAAAAAACTTTAATCTTAAGGAAATATTACCAACTACTCCTCAAAATTCTTTAAATTTGAAACCGAAAGCAATGCTAACTAAAGACGATATAGATAAAAAACTTAAAAAAAATCATGACGACAACAAACGAAAAGCTATGTTGCTCCTGAATAGTGTAAAGAAAATTAATGTCCCCTACACACAAGTTAACCCCCACGTTTGTCAAAAAACATCTGATATCAATGTTATTGATGTTCATAAAAGTAGCCTTCCTAAATTAATTCAAAAACCTATAATAAAAGAGACATCGACTACAGTAAAAAGGGCAAGCAAAAGAATTGAACTGGCAGAACAAGAAGAAATTCAGTGGCTTCAGGATTTAACGCATAGCTGTCAAAATACAATAAAAGTTAGATTACTTGAACTTAACGATCGTCAAGAAAAAGAAAAGGAAAGGTTACTTGAGATAGAAAGAAAACATTTATTAGGGCAAATCTCTTACGAAGAAGCAATTATCGCAAAAAAGAAACTTTTAGATGAAAATAAACAAAAATATGCAGATTTCCTAATAGAGAAACAACAATGGGAAGATGAAATTCAATCGTGGAAAAAGCGTGAAATGGACAAAAATAGAAAACTAGTTGAAAAACTGTCGTTAACGGAATTATTTATGCTTCATGCAAAGAATGACTTACTAATGAAAAAGAAGCAGGCTGCTGATGAGTTGAAAAAAGAGTCTGAACAAATTATGGAAAGAGTAATAAAAGATAAACATGAGGAATTAGAACAGAAAATTAGAATAGTGAAAGAAATAAAAATATTAGAAGAAGTCGCTAAAAAATCAAAAGCTCCAAAAGTAATAGACTTCACAGAATCTTCTGGTGCAGGTTTACTATGTGAAATGTCGATAGCCGAATTACAAGAAAGATTAAACATTATTAAAATTAATCTAAAAGATGAACTAGAAAACAAAAAGAAATATATAAAAGAACAAAATTATGCTGCAAAGCGTGACCTGGAAGATTCGAAAAAGTATATTAAAAATTATATGGCCGAGAGAGAAGATATAAGAATCAAAAATAATAAAACGAAATTATCAGTTAATATATCATCCAATAAAGAAATAGATGATTTAAAGCAGTTGCTAAACGAAAAGAGAAAATTTCGAACTTACCTGACTGCTTAGATCCGACTTAGTTTTGTAATAAATATTTATTTTTTCTATTTTTTATTACATACTTTGTAGAAGGACCTAGTCCACTATCAAATAGGTCCATATATTAGCCAGCGGCTTCGTACAGAAGATTGCTTCATTGGAATTGTAGACAGTAATAAATATGTTAGCTATCACAGCTTTAAATAATTATAGATAAATTTAATATAAGCAACCCGTCGGTTTTATGCAGGCATAAATACTATTTCTTTTGCAAAGAATTCATAATTTTCAAACAAAAATACGAAGAGTAATATCAAAATTTAATTGTCATACTCGTAAAAATGTACCTACGTAATTTTGACTAGAAATACCTTGAATATAATATTTAATTACACTATATAAAACAAACTATATTTACACACATTCAAGAAATATGTTACTAAAAAAATATTTTTGAAAATTTTATCCTGGGTCAGATCAATATTTGTATTTAAATTATTTTAGTTTCCTCCCATGTATGAAAGTAAGACAAAGTTCTTTTCAACACGTAGTTAGAGTATCTTCTAAATGGCTGAAAAGGTCAAGTACTGACTGTAACGCTACATGCTGGAGATCTGTGAAATAAAATAGATGCGATATCCGACACATAAAAATACTTAATAAATAATTAATGCAGCTATCTATTAAGGATGCAATTCAAATTTGTAACATGGACAATTCAATTAACATAACTACATATTTAAATACATGTTTGTAGTCTAATTAAAATTCTTTGTAACACTTATATTCGTTAACATTAGTATATTTTGTCACGTCTGTTTTATAAAATTAGAAAATAGCCGACGGAAAAAGTATACATTTAGCGAAGATAAAAAGAAAAAATAAGAAAAAAATCCAATATCATAAGAAAACCGCCGACTTTGATTTAGTTTATTAGTTATTGACACTTCACGTTCCACTTCATTTTAGACAAAATGGAGTACACATACAATAATTTTACAAGTAAAATTAAAAATTACGACTACTGTGTACTTCCTGACAAGACTGATTTAAATAAAAAGAAAAACAAAATCCATTTTATTTAGCCATTGATAACATTCCGCGCCAAGTTATTGCAAATTATTGTGCTAAGACGAATGATGTCTTCAGGCTAGTCCAATCAATGCGCATGTAAAATGACCGCAACACTTAATTAGTACCTGGCAAAGTGAAATATTGGTAATGGAATTTACAGTGCTATTATTATATACCTTACAGTGCATCATAACCAATATAGTAAACTATCACCACTTTATTATGTTAATAAAACTAAATTGAGTTATATTAAACAGACATTAATGTTACTAAATGTTTATATCATCTCTAAATAGAGTCGTTTATTCCGTCTGATTGTGTGCTAATAGTCACATATCGATATCAATATAATAGAACAAATCAGGCGACAATTTCTCTAAATCCGAAAAGACTAGTCGATATAATTTGGATTAAAGCAATAAATATGTCGGGGTCGCCTGTTCATTTGTATCGGTGTATAATTTAAATTCTTTAACGCCAATGTTCAAGATTACGCGCTGAGATAGAGACGCGGGCGCCCGTGTCGCAGCGACAACCACCAAATAAATTTATATTTCCGACCGATACGGGCCGACTCTCTTTGTAGATAATTCGGCCGGTAACGTTGAATGACTCTATTAACAGCTTCCCTTTTAGGGATAAATGTCAATTTTACACTCATCTATTCTACAATATGTGTAGTACGAATTAGGCTCTTCTAAATTATTATAGTTTTGTATCATAATTTGTTAATAATATATTATATAATTTTAAAATAATAATAATAATAATTAAATAATTTTATAATATTTTTTTAAATATAGTTTTATCAAAATATACTCTTTTAATAATGCCACAACTACTATTTACTTGTTTTTTTATATACAAACTAAAATATTTGTATATTTATCGTATCATATAATAATTTTGTTGTCTCATGAAATTACTTAGAAAAATCTTAATTCTAAAATGTATAATATAAATCAATATTTTCAGGGTAACACTATACATACGGCACGTCTTTGAAAGATTTAACTGATAACAGTAAAACGTCAATAACCACCTAATTGGGAAAGAACACTCTGCCCACAATCACCGGACCCGGCCAAGTGAGAAACAAATAAATATTGTAACATACATCGAGATAATTTCGACGATAACTTAATGTGCTTACATTTTGGATCTGCTCATGGTTTTATGGAACTACCTACGATGTTATCTGAATGTTTTTTTTTTGGAAATAACAATAAATCTTAAATTTATAATTGTGAGGCTAACAGAAAATTAAGTTTATGGAGTAAACTACTGACTTGTTAATTACTTGTAAGTATTCCAATTTACTGTACCGTATTAATTTTAGATAAGTAAAATATGAAATTTTCACGCTATAATTTAATATATATTTTTTTTAATCTTATAAAAAAATTAATATACTTGTACTTTTTCAATAGCCAGAAGAAAAAAATATATAAATATCTTTATAGTCATTTTATGAATGCAAAGGCCTTTATACATTTGTAACGATTGAGTCTTCACACGGGGCCTTTACTGAAGTTCTTGTAAGAGCTATTATCGCAGGGGAGCGGACGGTCAGAAAGCGTTCGCAGGGCTGTCCACTCGGCACTTCAAACGACGCATAAAATTTATTGTTATTGGTTCGAGTCGCATACATGCATCCACACTTCGCGGCTATCACGACAGTACAACTTTATCTCAGTGTTGCACTATTCTGAATAAACTGAGTGCCCTCTACGTGTCGCGCTCGACTTTTATGCGACATTTAGGTGACTGTTGAATAACACTGTGGATTTATATGAAGCAAAAGTTTTCTATGAATGTAACAAATTATTGTAACATTTTTATGGTAATGCGCGCCCAACCTTCATCTCGCTTATTTTAGTTAAATACGAATGAGTTTTCATTTCGTACAAAGTGTAAAGTATTCTCTAAATTTTTATATAACTATATTTAGAATAGGGGACAGGGCAGGCAATAAATTTAGTATAAAACTAAGACACTCTGTTCTTCGTTTTCTCCCGTATTCTAGAGATAGATATATTAAATACTATAATATATAGATGAGTACATCTTAATTAAGAAGAAAATACGAGTAAGACTACTTTATTTTATTTTATATTATTTTAAAGTATCAAGATTTTCTTATTTATATAGAGCTTTAATACAAATATATTGTACGCAATAAAAACGTTCAATAAAAAAATCCCTAAACGATAAAGGATACATATAACAAAATCTTTTGCATGTTTTTTAGTAAATAAAATGTAGAAACAGATAATATGACAAAGACAGCAAAATCAATCTGTTTATACCAACTGGAGATATTTTTACGTTTTAATGGCCACAATACATTAATTATAACAATTTTAATTTTTACAAAATTTTTTAACCCGACCAATTTTATACCACCTGATCATCAATGAATGTCGTATTAACTGCTAGCTAAACTTAATTAAGTATTTTATTGGACTTATCATATAACTACGTAAATTATTACACAACATATATTAGGTTCCATTAAGTTTTATTGTTAAATGTTTGAAATTCATGTGAACAATATATGATTTGTTGTGTTATAAAGTAGTTATAATATTAGTGATTATAATTTGAGAACCTAGTGTTAAGAGCCTACGTTCCGTTCCCCACTTTCCGCCGAATTTGAGGCACTGCGTCTTGAGTTGTGGATCTTAACACCGCGTTTTGCCTTATTACAAGAGCGACGACATGAAAATATTAAATATTTTGTTAGAAAAAAATTAATATTTCTTTTCCTGAAATGGGGATCGAATCCACAACCTGTCGCGTTTTCAGTCACAATCTTGTGCCCCTGTGCCACGATAGCCCTCAATTATAAATATAAACTCACACGGTCAAACTGATTGACCTAAATAAAGAAATAACTTCGTAAAGTACTAAAAAAATGTGATGAAAAACAGTTTAGGCCTCGCTTTTATTAAATATTGCCATGATTATCAATATCCGGGAAGATTGCTTCAAGACTTTTAATGAGTTCGGGAAAAGGGATAATTGCACGTATGATCTGATTGTTATACTTAAGAATTATGAGGCTATTGTTAAAAGATAAGTGAAAAGAATAATTACAGGATACAATTACGCATTTTTATAAGACCCACATGTTGGGTTTATAAAGACTTTCTTAATTTTTTTATCCATTTAGACGTGTGTCATTTTGGGATTGCTTCCATTGTTATCGAAACGTGAGTAGTTAGCTACATCAAAGATCACAAGCTCAAAATTCATAAGAAAGTATGTGTCTTTGATTGCTGTTATTTTAGTTTGTGCGTTTGATTCGGTTAGCGACAAAGCGAAATTGTGCTACCTAAGGTAAAAATAAATATAATAAACTATACATTTACTTTATATTAAGTACAAGCTAAATAAGAACACACAAGTAGTGACAAGGTGAAAATATTTCCTTATTTTAAGCAACTCGTTTATTCGTAATCAGCAATTTTAAAAAAAAAACGAAATTGTGCTACCTAAGGTAAAAATAAATATAATAAACTATACATTTACTTTATATTAAGTACAAGCTAAATAAGAACACACAAGTAGTGACAAGGTGAAAATATTTCCTTATTTTAAGCAACTCGTTTATTCGTAATCAGCTATTTTTCAAAAAAAATGAAATTTAATTAAAAAGATAATTATTATTTTCATTAATATATTATTTTCATTGTTTATATCTATTTATAAATAAATATAATCGTGATTATTGTTGATTGAAATATTTCTTTGTTGATTATACCTATATACCTTTTTGTTATTTTGGTTTTAACTTTGTTTTTAGTATAAAACTTAAAATATGATTATAAATCCTTAATATTTATTTTGTGATATAATAAATACAGTTAAAATTTGAAGTACTTTTGTAACAAGTATGTAGTTTAAATTTAACAATACTCCAAGAGAATTTTACAGGTTATAAACTTATAGGTTGGTATGTTATTTTGGTTAATTTGTGTTTTAAATAAAATACGAGTTATATTTTCAATAAAATTTATTTAATTTTAATATTTTATAGGTACGTATGTAAATTTCCTACATCATTTCACATTAATATATCTGTTTATAATAAATAGTCCACAATGGCTAATAAAGCTTAACAATACATATATATACACAACTAGTATTTTATATAAAACTACACATATACAACGATCTCTTACAAACCAAAGGAATGTGGTAGCAAAGATTATGTAGATGTTCGTCGACAACAATTTTATGAATATACCTTAGGCCTAACAAGTTTGACGTTAATTCTTACATTAAAACTTTGTTTAGCGATCCACAATAGGAACTATAAATAAGGTGAGACCGTGGCTTCAAATATTGATATGTCACTTTGGTATTCTATTTATTTTACTATATATTTCAAAGTTTTAGCACCTGCGACATAAATTAAAGTAAAAATATTGATCTGTATCGTTAATCCTCACATTTAACTCCTTTGTAAACAGCCAATATAAAAACAGTAAATATTGCCGTGCTCTACTTTACAAATGTAAACAGCACTTTCTATATTTTTTCATCTCTTAAGGACCTTAAATCTCACATTATACTATTTATAAATAAAACAGTTTCTTTGTGCATACTTAAATTTATAGCCATCTTTCACAAAACTTAACGTCTAGATATTTACATGAATTTACAAGCAAATTGGTGAAATAGCACTCTAATATAATTTACATAATTTATTTATTCGGAACATCATTCGATAGGAATCATATTTCTTATATCAACACAAATAAATTAAATATTTGATCAACGATCGTGTTTAGTTAATTGTAAAGGCAAGTCATTGCCGGTCATCCTTTGCCTGGGACTCGGCGATCTGGATCGTATCTTAATTTTTTCTGTTTCATCATCACTCTCGTGAACGTTAATTTCCTCGTCTGAATCTGATTGTGACTCGTAACCTCGTAATTGAATCGTTTGCGCTGCTAATAGCGCGGCGGCGTTGGGCACTAAAGCTTTAAATGCGCTGTTGTCTAAACTAGGATGGGGTTTGAATGCGCTGTCAAACGTGGATTGAGACAATTTCAAAGCATTCGCTTGAGAAAGAGATTTAATGCTAGAATCGTGATGACCAAGGGCCTTAAAAGCGCTGTTTTCACCTCCCATCTGAGGAGCGTGGTACGAAACGGGATTTGGAGAAAGGGAACGCGAACGGGAACGGGACGGCGAGTGACCTAACGGAAGTGACGGGGAAGGAGAGCTTGGGATGCGGAGTGAGGGAGAGCCACCGCGCTTCAATAGGTTCATGCGCTGGTGGCGCCTCCACTTCGCTCGTCTGTTGGAAAACCAAACCTGTCAGTAACGGTAAACCAGATTAGTATTCCGATCTTGTCTTGTCAACAAATATTCATTTATGCAAATGATTATGGTATAAAATCTCTGATTTGACTAAATCTATTACAATGTTGACGCGTATGTGATGTTGAATTAATTAGATTACGTATTTAAGAAAGATAAATATATTTTATTTTATTATGCGTTCAATCTCAATCGACAGTAAAATTTAAAATGCTAGATTTATATTTACCTGAACTCGCGCTTCTGAAAGTGAAGTCTTAGAAGCTAATCTTTCTCGTGTTGAAACACAAGGATAATGAGATTTCTCGAATTCTTTTTCTAATTCTTCAAGTTGATCGGGACTAAACGTCGTACGATTTCTTCTAAACTTCGGTTGTTCTCCATCTAGTGATCCAGAATCATCACCATCCACATCTAAAGTAAATAATTGAAAATGAATCAATTCACTAACTTAATATTTGCCTAACAAAACTTAATTTACACCAAAACGTAGTAATTATGAAAATGTTTTTTTTGAAAAAAAGACCTAATTATGTTTCTATCATTTACAAACAAATTATTATATCTGATGCATTGACGGTTGGTAGTAAAAATATGTCTGTGTCTCCGGTTTGGCCATCTCACTCAGAATACTAGATGAAGTCGTACATCTAAAGTAAATAATGAACCAACTGACTAACTTAATATTTGCCTAACAAAACTTAATTTAGACCAAAACGTAGTAATTATGAAAATATATTTTTTTAAAAAAAACACCTACTATCATTTACAAATATATTATTATATCTGATGCATTGACGGTTGGTAGTAAAAATTTGTTTGTATCTCCGGCTTGGCCAACTCACTCAGAATACTAGATGAAATCATACTAGGTTCTATTTAACTTACTTTTATAAAGAGAGTAGATAATATCGAAAATAAATAATAAAAAAACGACTCTCAATAAAAAGTTATTTAGATTATAAGAACTTACCGATAAGGCCACGTCCCGATGATCCTAAAAATCCTTGTTTCATAGCATCTGGATGAGGTACTCCTACATTAGGAGCTGGCACCCCAGGTGGAAGTGGTAGACTTCCTGGAGGCCATACACCACCACCAGCCCATGGGAATCCTCCATAAGGTGTTGGCGCCGCATATAGACCGTAACCTGCTGCTCGAGCAAATTCTGCAGCAGCACGTTCTGCCGCTCTATTACGTAATATCCTATTAATGGAGGAAACGCTTGGAGCTGTAGCGTTTGTACAAACACCTAGAAAAAAATTAAGTTAATTAATTTATTGTAACAAAAAAAATACTAAATACATGTATTTATACTGATTTTACATCTTTAAAAATAAATGAAACAAATCTTATTAATACTTGTAACAAATCTTTATATTTTTGAATCTCGGAAACAGCTCTTACGATTTTCATATAATTTATTTTTTGTTTCAGGGGCAATATCTAGGTGTCATGCTTACAAAACGTATTTTTATCCTTTATTTCAAAAAATTCTATCTTTGAAAATAGCTCAAGTGTCAGGCTCAGGTGTCAGGTGAGATATCGAGCAGGATTATAGAGCCAGAAAAAGTTTGATTTAAGCCCAGATGATTCCATTTCGATTGTCTTTTTCTCTTTTTATTTTTTTTAATATATAATTTGGTTTTTAAAATAATTTACCAAAAAAAAACACCGAGCAAAGCTCAGTCATCCGGGTACAGAATAATTTATCTTTATCAGCAATTAACGTGTGTTAATTTTTTATATGTTGATTGATAAGATATGTAACTGCATCGACATCATACCCCAAGTTTGTATTTCACATCCTTTTTATATGATTACTATCATGTGAGCCGTAGTCGTGCGCACAAACTGTTACATGATTATAGTTTTCTGAGCTATTTCTTGAGCAACGTTGAAGTAATTGCAATATGTACGGTAAATTAGTGACCAGCAGCACGTTAAAACCGATGCGTCATTGGTCGCGTTTTAAATCGGCGGCCATTATATATTTTAATGCGTGTTGAGGATCGCGTGTCGGCACAACCTTGGCAGAGCCATCCCATGTAATTTTCAGGAAACACTCTGGGTAAGTGGCATAATTTAATCATACCCTGTCCAATTGTAATTGTCGTAGATTTCGTTGTTGAGCTACTGAGTTGCTCTGACTGAACATACCAGTGTGATATAAAACTCTAATTTAATATAATTGCTTTATAAAATGTAACACAATTTTATTGTGTAGCTGCAATTAAATTAAAAATATCTTTATAGTGTTAATCTTATCATTTTAAATATGCCTATTACCTCTGTAGAATAAATTTAATCAAAATATATTATTCTATGATAAAATTGTTGTATCATTATCAACCAATATCTAATATATCGAAGCGATTTATTCCACCAATAGATACGTAATAATTATTATATTATATATGTCGATATGCTGACGTGTTTATGTGTGTTATACCTATTTGCTAGTATACTACATACTCACTAAGGTCTGCGTACGTATTTCCCTTTGCCAATTATTATTATACAAAGTCATATACAATTAGAACGATTATACTAAGCATAATTTTGTCTAATTGCTTAATAGTCGCCTTTACTGTATTGTCAAAGACATTTTAATGGATCCCTCGTTACAAACAATTATCTACAGAGTTCAATACATAAATAAACCGCCCTACAAGTACACTATGTTTAATTCGTATAAACTATAAACTTTAAAAATGCTTTAGCGCAGAAGTGCTTATTTACTTAACAAAAATACATTTAATATGGTCACGCTCCGTAATGAAGCTCTATTGAGGCTCCCGAGAACTTTGGCGCGATACTGGCACATCAGACACAATATAAAACCGACCTGTTATAATTTACTCAAAACACAAAGCCTTATATAGTATAATAGTAATGATCAGTTGCGCACCTCCGCTATTGTTAACACGTCAAAAGCATAAAAAGCTGCACTCAACACAATTTGTTTGCTTCGTAATCGGTGCGTTAAGATGCCTCCTTAGAAGGTATTCTGTATACCAACGCACAGCCAATACCACTATATTGCTGAGAAATACTTGTATAATATGTATTGTAATTATTCGCCGGCGAGACCTTCAATTAAAATTATATCGATATAGGTTTAACAATAAAAACCATACCGTTGTAAATGTAAGGTTTTGTGAAAGTACAGACCGTTGTCACTTCAATTCATTTCCTTGGTCATCAATAATGTGAAAAAATGTACATGGGAACAGTTAAAGATGTTTTTCTTACAAATACCTATTTACTCTTCCGTACCTACACTTATATAATTTAGATGGCAGCATTATTAATTTAACTACGGTAGCTTTTTTGCAAAAATCTAATTTCTGAAAATTTAAATTGGCCATTTTACAAAGTTAACTTCAACGTACTTTAATAGATTGCCATAACATACAGTTGCGTAGACTTATTATTATTAGATAATTTGCACTTGCATAAGCTTTTATACAAGTTGTCTATGTACTGACGTTAGTTGGAGCGTATTTATAATAAAATATTTATTAAACGCACATTTATTGTTCTTTTTTTACTCGTAGATCATGACGTAATGACAAAGACCACTGGTTAACTATTTGTTTTGAAAGAGATCATTATCCGTCAACAGGTTGCAGGTGGGAATGCGATATCTATAATTGTACTTTTAATGATTTGGGATCGGATTCGGGTCCTAAATGCCTAGTCACGGTCATGCAATTTGTCTACGGTCGTTTAATCATGATTAGTCACAATGGGATCCGCTTTTATTAAAAGACATAGATGTTTTAAATGAAAGAAGCTTGTTTCACTCGGTATCTAAATATTTTGTGATTCTGTTTGGACTACTGTACTGTTAATATTATATTTGCTTAATTACTAAGTATATTATACAAGCTTAGATGATTTGTGTTGTCAGTTGTAACGACCCATAATAAACAGCAAATTGATTTAAAAATCTTAATGTTTTCACTCCGGACTGGTGTTAGGTTGGTACCTGCCTAAAAGCGTGGCATGTCCAAAGATAAGACAATCCGGCGCCGTCTGCTATGGAGTGTTTAATCGGGTTAATTTATCGATAATTGACGGAAAACCTTTTTGTTTGTATTGCCGGAAAGTAACAGTAATTGTCACGCCTTTGAAGATTTACGTCCGCTTCTAAATTAAGACATTAACAATCGGATCTCGTGCCTAATGGTTTGGAATGAATTTATTTGTTTTACCCGAACCGGCTCTCGATAAATTTGATTAGTCCCATTACCGGACGAGTGGAAATTGAACTCGAAAGAGTTACCTCATAACTGATTACGAAACCTAATAATCATATTATGGTGAAGGTTCCACGAAGTGAAAATAATTAGTTATTTTTATTGCTTGTACACTATTTATACAAAAAGCCTGTTTATTTTTATGTCTTCCAAAGATCATTAAGTTGTGCATGAAGATTATCATGACTAAAGATAGCACAAGATTTTAAAATGTTTTACAATTAAAGAATTAAAGGTAAGTCATTATGAGCTCATTTGAGGGAAGTCACGGACAGTCCCTTTCTCGATCGAGGGTAAACGACACTAATTGTAAACTTTCGTTCGGTTACGTATCGGAATTATACGCGATACGCGATACAAAATCACGTCCGCTTCGAACAAGTGGAGCCAGTTAACGAATGAGTGGCATCACGTCGTCTAAATGAATTATTGTTGGCTTTATGGAGAACATAAAACGATGAGATCGGAGGCAATCAAGCGGCACCCGCGGCGTGGACCAAGTAAAAAGGTGTCCGCGCCGGCGGGGGGCCGCTGCCGGCCGTTGCGTTGCGCTAAACGCCTACGCAAGGCCGGGTGCGCTCCTCTTCCACCGTTTCAATTAGCAATCAATAGCTAAATTAACTAATGTGCCAATATTATTAATGAATACCGCAGTATTGTACCGCGTATGTACCGCGAATTCTTCACACGTTAAAATCAGCAGTTATAGTGTAGTTATTATCTTATAAATAAATCTGTAGAAAATTAATTTTTGTACATTGAAAAAATTGAAAAAAAAATTAGCCAGCGTGTGAAAAGATAAGTAACAGAACCCATTTCCATTTTTGTTTTTTTAATTTTTGTCTGTTTGTCTGTTTGTATGTGCACGCATCACGTAAAATCTACGAATTCAATGCAGACAATGTTTATATAC
>JAYDZJ010000026.1:7710884-7721367 GCA_034509065.1 Eueides lybia
TTATGATGTGTTCGGCTAATGTCAGTGCTTCATAAGCCGTAAGCTTTTTACTATTTTATAATTCTGAGGGTCTTCTCACTAAGCGTTTACTATTGCTCAGTCTATTGTATACAGTATAAAATTGTATAAATCCAAATAATGTAATTACATGTGGAGAAATAAAGTGGAAGCAGCTGGTGAAAGATTTCAACAAACGGTTATGAGCTTAATTCTGACTTAGAGTCTATTCTGGCCGTCTTACTTCGCTTGAACTACGAAGTATTTTTGCTTATATACGTATTTGATTATTTTTTCATTATGTATCATGCGCTTCAAAAATAGATCAACTTAATAAAAAAATATTAAAAGACATTACTCGGAAGGTGTTTCTGCATCTCTTTCATTCCGTTAATGTGTATGATATTCATGGAATTTCTTTTCTAACCTTTAACAAATTCATACAAGCGCGTTTAGTCTATAGTTAAACCTTTCTTCCTCTGGACGAAAAATACGTCGCATGGTAACAGTCATAAAAATATGCCGTTCTAATACCGATACTGCTAGCATCATCTAGGGGAATAATTAAAGGTTTAAACGCCAAATTATCAACACTAAATTCATTTTACTAACGATTAGTTATGATAAACAATATCTAGAGTGAACGAATTGAATCTTTAAATATTTCATTCTATACTGTAAACGAATATTAAAAAAAATACTACAGATATATTAAAAAAGAAACATTTTTTTTTAAAATCGGAAATTAACACATGGCTGCAAAGATTGCATTAAGCAGAGCCCCTAACGAAATGTGTTGTTTGAATAGTAAACAAAATGAAAAACTCAGCACTTCTAAGTTGTGTAAAAAAACATAAGTTTGGCTTAATATTTGTATTACATTTATAAAAAAATGAATGTAGGATATTTTTCTGGGAAGGAAATCTTTTTACTAATCTGCTTTTTTGTAGAATCATCTAAATTATAAAGTAAACAGACAATCATATAAGTTAACGCAACCTAACATATGAGACGGGTACAAATAAATATCTGCATCACAAAATAATTTCAGTAGCTGGTGTTACGCAAGTGCAACAGGAAAATATTGCGTTTTATTACGGCCTAAAAATTCAAATATGTGAAATCATTTTTCCATCCGTTACATGTAGTTATTCAATAAATAATATTCTTAACTTCCTTTACGAAATAAGCCTGCATAAGTGTTAACAAACCTTTGATGATCATTATCGATATGATTCCTGTTGAAGGAATCAATTCGTATTTAGTAGTGTTACTTTTTTTGGCTTCACGCTGTTTTACGCACATGGGAGGGTAGGCAGAGGGAACTTGGAACCTAGTGTTAAGACACTCCTTTCCATTTTCGTTCCCCACTTTTCGCGGAATTTGAGGTATTGGGTGTTGAGTGCTTAGAATACTCTTTTATGTATATTATAATTTGTATGATATTTTAGTATAATATTTTCTTATTTAGTAAACTATCCATAAAATATGATAATTCATTTTATCATATCATCTATATTTATAATGAATCTGTGTTAATGTAGTAGGACCCGAAAAAGAGTTTTTTTTTTTAATTTTGACTGTTCGTCTCTGCGTTTGTCGACTGTTTGCTTACGCACTAATCTCAGAAACGACTAACCAGATTCGAATGTAATTTTCACTGTTATATTTTGGCAACCTTCTTTCAACATTAATGTTTATTTTATTTGAATCGGTTGATAAATAAAAAAATGCGCCAATTTAAAATATTTATATATTTTTCAATGTATAATAGATAATGTCTTAAAAGTGATAATATTATTAGAACAAGAAAGTAACTGAGATTAGTAAATAAAATAGTGTATATGAAGCGGGCAAAGTCGTGGGTGGGTCGCTAGTGTTATACGTAGTAGTATAAGCGCATATGCATATAAGTTAACAACGTAACAAACAAAATAATATAAAAAAAAATTTTTTTTTATTTATTTAACACATTATACTTAACACATTTATACACTAGCAATTAAGTATTGACTTGCTAAAACTAGTTACTTCTTTCACAATGCTAATTAAAAAGCGGATTAGTGAAAGATGTTTGAAAATTCAATAAGAAAGCTTGCAATAGCAGAATACAACCTTCTACCGTCTTAAGAAGTCGAAAGAAATCGCTTGAAAAAGCGGGAGATGCCATTAATGGATAGAAAGCGATCTGACGAGCAAGATGACATTTTCTGTTCACACGATCCCATAGAAAAATCGCATGTATGTGTAGCGTGTAATGTCAACTCTTACCTAATAATGACCTTTAATTTCAAACAACTAATTAAAAGTATCTCAATTAAAAACGAAAGTGTTTCCCTACATATTTATTAATCATAAAAATGATGATTATTATTATTTTTTTATATCTTCACTCTGTATCCTCATGCACAGGTAGGGTAGGCAGAGGGAACCCGGGAACCTAGTGTCAAGACACTTTGTTCCACTTCCGTTTTCCACTTTCCGCCGTGTTTGAGGCATTGCGTGTTGAGTGGCGGAGCGCAAAAATCAAATTATTAAACATTTAATTCACCGATATAAAATATTTCATATCCTGTTGAGTGGGGATCGAACATACAACCTGTCCGGTTTATAGTCACATCCTTGTGCCGCTGTACCACGACAGGTCTCAGTATTATGTAAGTAATATTGTGATATGCAAAAAATCATAAGTGTAGCAATCTGCCTAGAAGACGGGCCATGCGTTGATTAGACATCAACGCAGTATCAAGTGGGAATGATCAATGCGATATCTCCATAAAGATAAGCCACAGTTAAGATTCTATTGTATTAATATTGTTTTTTTAATTATTTGAATCATATTACTAAAAGCAGTTATTAAATAATTATACCAATTATTAAAAAATATAACACAAAATTTACATTGACAAACATGGGCAAAATGAATTTGAACATGGGAAAAATTCTATTATATATTATATATTTAGATCTGATATGATCTCAATATGTAATATATAAAAGAATAAATTCAATAATCGATAAAAGATGTCACACTATATTAAAAAAAGCATAACACCTCAAAGATCATGGATAAGACAAGGAATTCTATATATATATTATCATTTATCAATATTCTTTTATTACGAACACAAGAGCACCAGTAGTAGTTTTTAACTTCCAAAACAAGATTTTCTTTCTTTTGTCTAATTTAAATTTATTTTTTATTATTTAATTAAAATAATTAATAATTATTGTTTAAAATTACATGTTTTTGTAGCTGTAATGAAAATATGTTATTTCCTTAAGGTGCCCATTACTAGGTAATGTTGATAGTATTTTGTGATGGAATTTTGAAAATGATCTCGCAAGCCAAAAAAAATCAACGTCAAAATTTCAAAATTTGAAATTTTATTAACTTATTTATGTAACCGTCAGGGTAATTTTAATAAAAATATTATCATAATAAAGCATTAAGAAATTGCAAGCACTTTACGCAACGAATAAAAACACGAATAGAATTATTTAAAAAACATTTTTAAAAATAAGTCTTACATAAGTATAAATATTATTAAAAATGAGTAATCTTTAAGAGAATTTAAAAATAATATATTGAGTACATTACAAATACCAATTATTATTTATACTTATATTAGTAGGTACATATTATTTATATTTATATTAGTAGGTAGATTTCGCTAATCTTATGAACTATAATAATTCATAATATAAAACATAACATTTATTACTGACCTTAGCGTCCAATACCAGAGCGTTAGTTTAAATTTTAACACGGGTACATTTCTTCAAGATTTGAATAAATATAACCGAACATTGTCTATCAGGGTCTCATGTTTTCACTGGTTTATAACTACTATTGCTATCACTGTACACTGTTCTAAAAATCTAAAACAATCTACGTACAAAGAGTGATGTTACAATTTTAAAAACAATTCACGGTTGGATTACGGCAGCAATAACGGCTTGCCACTGAAATTAATAAATTATGTTGGCGAGCGCGGCAGACGTGCGTCCCACACAGCTAACCGACACGAATGGTAAAAAATAAATTCAAGGTACTCAAAGAAAGTATGACGTTACATACCATGCTAAAAGCCTTGTTCACTGACTTAATTGAAAGCTAATAACTCATGTCATTCGTGTAGCTAACAGTTGTTACGATTACTTGTATGTCAACAATGTATTATATTTTTTAATAATATAATATAATGATACATAATATATCTTATTAATTATGATTTTTAGTTGTTCTTATAAGCTACAGGTAGATTTTTCGTGATAACATAAAGGAATATATTTTTCTACCGATATTGGATTTTTTGCTATGTATAAAAATAAATATTAAATACTACATAAAAAATGTGGACAGGGATAAATAACAACACAAATTAACCACATCTGAACATATTTTATTATAATAGCACAACAACACTAAAACTAATTCTTATTTATCACATCATTACATTCTCTATTACTTTCGCGACCGATGTCCATGTTCAAAGTTAGCGTTATCAAAGATATGACACCTTTCGATACGAAAATATCACCCAAAAATACAGCCTTCTATAACATTCAAACCTCATACGCCGACCGGGGAGAATGTCTATATTTACATTAAACATCTATGCAACATCGATTTAATCAATAATTATCTAGAATACATCAAGTTTAACAACAATGTCTATTTACTTAATAGGCGTTATATCTCTCTAATGGATATAATTGGTATCATAGAGATAAGTACAACGCACATAACATATTTTATCTCATGTCTGTGTACCGTTGGACAAGTTGTATTTTCGTTTGACGAAGCCCTGTATCCTATAGCCAATTCATGCAAGTTTTACTCCACTTGTGCCTAATCGCCTACGTACGTACGCCTGAATCCCTACAATAATCGCTTATCTATACGTACATATGTATGTATAATGAATTATTGCGATTTTGAAAACTACAATGGCAACGGGAACAAAATGGGTTTTTTATTCTTTATAAATTTAGGTAAATATATTATGAATAAATATATGTAAATAATGTCTATATTTTAGGATAAAATTTGATAGTTATCAAAATAAATTCATCTAAAAAAAGATATAACGGGAATATAATATTAGTCTTACGAACGCTATAATTCTAAAAATTGAGTAAAATATATCAACGACAATTCTAAATTCTAATCAGATTTGATATAACATTACACCGGTAACTATATGTCTACTTTTTAATATATTTTTTTCGAATTGATTCATTTTATATTTCGAACATTTCTAATTTTTTTTAACACACATATTGGTAACCTATCCGCTCTTATTAACTTTTACTTCTTGCCGAATGTTTTCTTACAATAATAATAAACAATATTTTAGTATACAACGTTGAAACTCCCCTATTAATGTTAAAAGATAGAAATAAACATACGTCGTTCATTGTAAATAGGTTCAAACATCATATTATCAAATCTCTACCTATTCATGGCAACGAATACATACATACATAAAAAAATAATGTACATATTTCATAACCTAGAAACTTAAAATAAATACTTATTTTTATTTTAACTGTTATTAAATATAAGTGATACAAAAATTATTTATAACGTGGCAATAAATAATTATATTTATAATATTATAAAGTTATTTAAAAAATGTCTGTGATATTTATTATATTCTTTTCTAAAAATAAAACTTTAAAATATTTCTATAAATTTGTGAGGTTAATCATTACTTTTGATAAGTATCAGGAACCTCTGGAACTGAGCAACTTATTTATATTTTAAATTATGTTTTTCTATCGGTAAAATATTCATAAAAAATGTTATAAATTTGTGACTATGTTATATGTAAAGTATATACATAAAGTATAGTTTAAAAATCCGTTTTTAATAATTTTGGTACTATAAATGACAGATTTTGAGGCCGTTGTGGTGCAGGGGCAAATGTATGTGACTGTAAACGGGGTTGTTAGATCGATTCCAACTCAGAGAATGAACAATTTAATATTTTAATTATCGGCGTTAAGTCTCGCCACTTAACACCTAATGCCTCAAGAAGGGGGAAACGGAAACAAGTGGGAAACGGAAGTATTCTAATTGGGAACGCACCCCATGCTGTGGGAGGAATACAATGTGAAACTATTATATAAAATAATAAACAAAATCAATATTTAATTATCTAAGTTATAACAATCATAAACAATCAGAAAGATAGATATGTAGATATTGCTGCATATAAATAATATAATCTAATATAAATATATTAAGTATATTACCTAATTCATCAAAAAATATTGATTTATTTTTAAATAGCAATAGGTTATCATCTCTACTAAGATAGCTAGAGGTGATAAGCAATTCACTAGATAGCAAGATAGAATTTTATTTTTGGCTGTACCAACTTATTATTTGAAATTTTAAAAAGATGTATTTACGTAACTGTAACGACATCACTTAATCATAGAAAAGGTACATTTAGGCAGATAGATTTAAAAAATATATTCTAAAATTTATCTGTAAACTTAGATTTTATAAAATTAGATAGTCATGAAAAAAGTACATTAAAATACGGCATAGTAAATCAGTTCAAAATAATTATTTTTTTAAATTAATTATAAGAAATATTGGGAAATAATATCAATAATGTCAAATTTCAGTCAAAAATTACCGAACGCAGTTGTTAGAAAATGATGACAAATCTACATTTTGAATGTTAACAAAAATCACTAACTACAAAAGTGGGAAAAAAATCCTTATGTAGAAAAACAACTTAGGTGCCCCAAATATGGAGGGTCCATACCATTTTATGACTTTTGTTTATTTTAAGGAGTGAAAATTCGTCAATTCTAAGACGAAGAGAGTTCAATTGAAAATGTTTCGTGCTTAGCTTAAAGTAATTATTACGCTCCTATATTAAGCATTTTTTTACCTTCGAAGTTGATTGGCAATAATAATTTGGCATTAATATATAAATTTAATTTAACTCGAATTCGAAGTTTTTACTGAAGGTAAATCTCCATCATCCAAGCATTTTTTCGTGATGCGCACGTGTATTTAAAAAAATTGGCTTGAAAGGGTTTTAATTTTATGAAATAAACAGTTAATTTCTGTTACACTTGTACATAGTATAACCTACTGATAAGCTCTTATGAAATTATTTGTAACATTTTTTTTGTTTGAGCTCTGTATACAGTTAAATATAATATGAATAATTCATAAAAATCATATGAAGGACTCATTATTAACAAACTGGTTATCGCTAACTAAGATATATATTTGTATCATATAGGTACAAATACGATTGAGCATGTGACTATTTCTACTTCTTAAGATACACATACATTAAATTATAAATATTTTAAAAAACAATAACATTTGTTTAGCAGTTCTTTCTTTACTAACTTATAATTTTATTCAAATAATTTGTGCAAAACGTACACCACATTACATTTTTTCCTGTAACACTAACACTAATCGCAATGCAGTTGAATAGGCTAATTGAGAAGTAATATTTTGGAAGTTATCCTTTAAATAGGGTCGTAAAATTCTAACTAGAAATAGATATTGTAGTTTTTTTTTTAAATATATCCAAATAGTCAATGTGTCTGCTTTGAAAAACTGATAATACTTTTAACTTATATCTAAGATCGTTTATAATGAATAATTTTTCATATTATCTGTTACTACCCTGTGATATTAAAATTTCTCTCGACTTTTATAAAATATTTAAAACAGAATAGGTAGAGATAATTAATCTTTACATCATAATTTACCGATTGGTGCCATTATCGGTGAAATTAAAATTCTTATAAAAATTGACTTTATGTGAGACGAAATAAATCATCTCTAAATTTCATCGAAAATTGAAAGTTTAATATTGTCTATGAAAAATATTGTATTTTATCTTAGCACCACTACACCTCAATGAAAGGTTAAATAAATTACGGAACTACTAGTAAGTAATAAGCATGCCGTTCCATTTGTTAATCTGTGCTTTCTCAACAAACACTCCTTAAAAAATTAAAGATTATCTATTAGTATATACTAATAAGAACTTAATGCACATTTTTATTTAGTATGATCTAGAGTATTCTATCTCAATTCCTTAATTTGTTTACACTGTGGGCAAATTATATACATATAGAAATGTCTAACAATAACGTCTATTAACGGGTGCTAAACCAAGCGATGTACCTACTATGTACCTATATGTTATCAATTTAAATTAGATACTATATTGACATTTCGAGTTACTAAAGATTTTTTTTGCATATCACATCTATATGTACATACTACGAATAACAATCTACGTATGTAATGTACATTGATTGGAATAAACCAAGTACATCTGCAACCCGGAGTGGGTTGCAGATCTTACAAGTTAAATTATTTAGTTGAAACTCATTAGAATAAAATAATAGATAAACATCGTTATCGTTCATAAAAAAATAATAGAAATTTTTACAAATTTTTAAGCTCTGCCATCCTTTTTAATCGTATCAGATTGCGTTTGTTTTGAAAAATTGGGATGCTTAGTACCATTTGTGGAAGAAATACCCACGATAGGCCTTGCACTTTGCTGTGTTCCAGGAGATTTACTTGAAGAAATCGTGGTCAAAGTAGTTTCATTTGAAGACGTCGATGTTAGAGACTTCGTAGTAGTTGTATTAGTGTTAGAGGTAAATGTTGAACCTATTTTTGTTTTAGACGTAGATACTATGTATGAAGGAAGAGTAGTACTTACAATAGGACTGGAACTTTTAACTGATTTTTCTGCTATGTGGTCATATAAAATTGAAGTTGAAACTGTAATATCTGGCTTACCGCTACAGGGTTTTTCCAGCGCAGATTTAGTTGTTATAGAAACCGTAGCTGTAGTCTTAACGGAAGTTGCTAGCGGCAATTTAGGTATATTTTTTATACTAGAATCTGGAGATACCATCGAACATTTACTTGTAGACTTGACCATTGTGTTTGAAGAAGTTTTGGAACTTGTCATATCTACATGCGTTGTTATCGGTTTTACATTAGGTGTTGACACTGAAGAGGAGGCAGTAGGTTTAGAAAGTGTTGACGCAGAAGCTGTTGACTTTGTAAAGTTATGTGACGTAACCACTGTCGTAGAAGGGCTCTTGTGCATGCTAACTACATTTGTGATCATATCTTCAGCCTTTACTTGTTCCAACTTTCGATCATCCTTTATCGATGTAATTTTTTCGGTAGGTTTGGTGGTTTTTGATATTTCGCCAGTCCCAGCAGCCGTATCCTCAATTTCTTTTATAGAAGCGTTTTTTTGACGCTGTAACTTTTTACTAGATGTAAATGATTTATCTATTGGGTTGCTAACCTTAGTTTCTTGCCTTTTTGTATCGGCCGATTTTAGAGCACTAATTTTGTCTGCTGTCATGTTAGTAACCTTTATCTCAAACGGTACAGAAATTGATGATTTTATAGTATCTGTATTTTGCTGCTGAAGTTTTTCCGATTTAAAGCTGTCACTACTTAGACTGTTTTTTGTTTTATCTGATGAACTAAAATTATCAGAAGTTATTTTTCCTTCAGTTAGTTTTAAGTTTTTAGAAACTGGATCAATATGTGATTTTACAGTAGGAATAAGAACTTCACGCCTCTTCGAAGTTTCACCTAAATAATTATCCAAATTACCAGCATTCAGATTTAATTGACCATTTGCTTGATTCTTTTCAGCGTAATCTGTAATATTTGCTAATGACTTAACTATGACGGATTCATTTGCAGCTTTTGTTTGATATTCAATTTTATTGTTACTTATTATCTCAATATTTGGAGAAACATAATTGGACACACTTGGAATAGCTTGCTTATCTTTGGTCGATAGAATTTCATTTTTATCAAATTTCTGTGGCACTGATGTCGTTATTTTGTCTGTATTAGTAAGTCCTCCGGCTCTTACTACACTACCTTCTATAGTTGACAATATTGGAACCGGTGTTACTTGAAGTGGTTCCATTAATTTAGTTTTACTGTCAGTATGAATTTTAGCTGTAGTAAAAATTAGGGGACTTGGACTGTAGACACCAGACTTGCTACCATCAATTTCTACAAGTATCGGACTTTTTGTAGTAATTCCTTTAGTCACGTCATATGTGCTAAAGATATTCGTATTCATATAATTATGGATCGGCGCTGTTCCACAGATATAAGGGGGAGATGGTAGATTTTCCTTTATATTATTAGTTATAAGTTTATTTGCTTGCTGCACTGGGGTAGACACAGAACATTTACTTACAAAATCTTCAACATTTTTACTATCTTTCTCATATGAAGAATCAGTCTTTGATTTTTGTAACAAAAATTTGGCACTTCTACTGGCAATATCAGATTTTTCTTTATCAGTTTGTAGCAAAGGCTCTATTATGCCATCATCCGACTCATGACTAAAGTTTTGAACTTTTCTTTTAATAGAACTTTTTTTTATTTTATGAATATTAGAACCAGCTTTCTTTAGTTCATTTTCTA
>JAYDZJ010000026.1:7778242-7788790 GCA_034509065.1 Eueides lybia
ATCTATTGAAATACAAACGTCTGAAAATATCGGAGTGCTACTTAGCAATTCCAGGCTACAATGACAACGGTAAAAAAATGCGTAGTTCTATAATATATAACACAAAAAACATTTTTTAAAGCTTAACTCTAAGGCAGAAGCAATATATTCTGAAGACACTCCTTTTCCCATGAGAGAGTATGAGACAAATCTCATACTCTCTCATTTCGTGTTTTATGCATGGTAACCACAAAGAAACCGGAATCAGTACAGGATTCAACATTTCAGTCAGGAAATCATTTTTTGTGAATCTAGTATTTTTACCATAATTGAGGCATTACTTTTCGAGCGTTCAGTGATTTCAACCTTATGGGTTCAATCCTCACTCTAGAAATTAAAATATTTAATTTTTTTTTTTGCACTGGTAACAAATCAAAACACAGAGTTGAGTTCCGCATCTAAACATGCAATACCTCTAATTTAATGGAAAGTGGGGAATGGCATAACACTAGGTTCTAAAAGTCATCTGTCTACCTTGCCATGTGCAGGAAGGATACTCTATGAAGTTAAAATTATAAAGTAAATAGGTGTTAAGTGGCTCATAGGGTAATAAAGTAAAGATATATGACAAAAAAAATTTGCAAACATATAAAATGTAATCATTTTTATACTGGATTTAGGTCAACTTCAAATTCATAAAAATTGAACAGTAAATAAAGCATATTTTTGTTACAAATTAAAACTTAAATTTATCCATTTTTCTTACAATTTCTATTTCAGAATATTTACTGTCACTAGACAAAATTATCCTTTTTATATGGGATTTGAATCCAAATCCATCAAATGCAGTAGCGTTGCATATGTCTAAAATGTGTCATGAAAGCATACATTATGTATAAGAAACTTAACATCTACATTAATGTATGTTTTCATTAGAAATTTGGCAGTACATTCATTATCAGTCAGTTAAACTAAAATCCTTTTCTTTTGAAATTTTTTCAATAAATGATATTAAAATATAAATTACATTGTATGAGTAGAAAACAGTATTATGTATTAATACATAATTTATATTTACTATGAAAGAAGGCATATGTCTAAAAATTAAACTATACATCATTTTTTATAATAAATTAGTTAAATTTCACAAACTTATTGGCAAAACATGCTATGGGGTCATATAAACAAAGATGGAAATAAATATCTGTGTAGTGAAAGCCAAATAATACTTTGCTTAAATTAATAAAACATAATGCTGTTTAAAATTGATCTATGACACTTAGATTCAAAGTCATGTAACAGTTCATCAATATCATTGTCCAAATCATCACTTTGTGCCATTTTTGTAACCATGTCGCTTATTAAAAATGCTCCGATAGTAGCTTCTTCATGATTATCTTGAATATCAATATTGATAACATGTACAGGTTGATTATATATTGACCTTCTAGAACCAAACCATTCAATTACTTGGTCATAGACCCTTTCTTCGCAAGTTATAATAACATCAAAGCGCTCAGTGGTAACTTGAAATTTTTCAGGTGATGGTTTTATTCTTCGATTTCTATCTAACATGTGAAGTAATCCATTTTGAGTGTAATAAGCTTTGTCTTTGTCTAATAAATCGTTATAAATATCATCATAAGGAACTCCAAATTCATAACAATTTGGACGATCAGCTGATGCTCCTGGCAACTTAACCTTTTCACCCGTTCCATATGATTTTACTTTAAATCCTTTTTTGGCGAGGAAAGCATGAGCTTCCATGCTTCTATTCATATTTGACGAGCAAACTACAGCTATATACAAATCGTCCATTGTGACTTGAAATATTTATTTATTTTACTTTAGAATTGATGACGTCTTCAGTTATTGAATCATTATAATGGAAACATTGCATTTGGAGTGAACGATATTTATGAAATATATTAATAAAAATATTCGATATAGATTATACGTTCAATTGTTTTAAGAATTCGTATAATCAAAATTTATCCATAACAGAAGAGTGATAAATTGAAAGTTCAACGCGTTGAAGTTAAAACTGGTAAATATATATATATATATTATATAGATTATAAAATATGTTAATTCTCGGAGTTGCCAACAGTGCTTATTTAGTTACGGCTTAGGCCGTTTCCGTTTTGTGTGGACAGCGCTTATAGCATACCAACGTGCTATATATTTCGTGTGCCTATGATGTCACATGTGAAAATCTAGATATGGAGTTTAGGCTATCGATAGTTATCGAAAATGCTTGAAATACAAGCATTTTTACCGCCTTCATCGACTACACCACATACTCCACTCATGTTTATATCAAAAATGGTCTGTTCGGTTATGTTTAACCTGTTGAATTTGTAAGCAGACTCACAAGGAGTTCGAATTATTAATACAGCTGACAGATGTTGGCACGTTCACTAAATCGGACCCCACGTTAGCAGTTGAAACGTCGTTTCTACTGTTTCGATATTTCGGAAAACGGCCTACTCTGTTTTGATAATTCGTAAAACGGCCTTATACTAGCTAATTTGACAATAGACAGTTTAGAAAATACATAACCTCAGATTTTTGCTTTATTATTTTAAAGTTTTATTCATAGTTTATATTTTTCTGAATTACAGCATGTTGCGTAGCTTCAGAAAATATATTTTTAAAAATAATTATCAATATTTTTATATACAAACACAAACATTTTTAACGCACGAGTATAAATGCACTGAAGATTGGAATACTCAAATTTCTTCGCCTATTTTAAAAAGAGTAAATCTTAATGACTTTTATAATGTGCTTGACCAAAACTATTCATCAAAAGGTTTAATAAGCGCTATTGACGTCGACATTTTTGCTAACGCTGTAAATGAAGCTGGATATCTTGAGGAACTTAAGGATCTCTTACATAAATTAAGACTTTCTGCCGAAACGGGAAATACTTTAGAATCTACTCATCACGCTACGATAAGAAACTTCATTGAATATGGTACTGTACAAGATTTAGTACAAATATTAAAAGATCCAATTAATTTTGGTATTTTTTTGGATAACTATTCTGCCAATATATTATTAGATAAACTTCTTGTCGCTCAAAATTTTGAACTAGCTGCAAATGTTGCTTCTCTTTATATGTTGCAAGAGGACTTCTCTAATGAGATCACTAATAGAATGTCACAATATGCATGTTATAAATATTTATCAGAATATAAAGAAACTGAAGAACCTCCAACCCCTGAAACCAATAAGAAAGAGAAAGTGGAAGAAATAAAAATAAGGGTTAAGTTTTTAAGAAACCCCTATTTTGATGACCACTTTGATATAACAGATTTAAAATTATTATCAGGAAAAACACTTGCATTGATATCAAAAATTTCCAATGATAATGTTAGTTATAACTTGCAAGTACTTGGCTGGTTGTTTTATCAAAAATATAATAAGCTTCTTTTGTTATGTGAAGAATTATTAAATTCAAATTCATTCAAATTGTATCCTGAGATATTGGAACTCTTAATAAGAGAATCTAAAAATTCAAATGATGAGGCAAAAAATGTGTTAGATCAGTGTGTAGATAAATTAAAGAAAACTCCTTTATTAGAAATAAATTTAGAGGATTCTATAATGAATTCTATCGAAAATGCCATAAATAAAATTCAAAATAAGGATATATCTGCTCAAAAACAGGTAAGTTCTTTAATTTAGTTTAGTAAGTAACAGTATTATTGTCTTAATAACATTTAATAAAGTTGTGTGTGTGGTGCAGTATTACAAACATGTTTTACAGTGTGTGTAAAAGTGAGATTTTTTGGTTTATAATTCTCTCTTAAGGGAATTAATTATTTAGTATATTCATTTCCCTGCTCTGGTAATAATGTTGCAGCATCTTTGCCTGTGACTTTTATTTTTTAATTGCACCAAAAAAATAAAGCTGAACAGTGTCTTACTGCTAAAAGAAATTGTTACTGATCAGGAGAAAAAATTGTTTAAATTTACACTAACAAAAAAAAATAATATTAACATTTACATTTTCAGTTGTTTACAAACTTTGGGATAATTAGAGAACAAAAATTGAAAGAGCAATCTGAACGTATGGATAGAGCCAAGCGTATATTAAGTATTGAAGAGAAACAACAGGAGCTACAAACTGAGGAGCAAATGTTGTGGTTCTTTGACAACGAAGAGAGCATTGACTTGCAAATTGAGGAAAAAGAACAACTTATTGATACATCTACTAAGAAGAAGGAAGCGCAACAAAAAAGTGACGAAAATTACATACCACCTGAAATATTACCTAAGTACCGTAGATGATTGAATACAGCAGTGATTTAGTTTATATTAATATTACATGTAATTTATTTACTTTTAGTTTATATAGTAGAAATGTTAAGAAAATGTTAATATAGTTTCACTTAATCCTTTTGTTTATCTTATCCAACATTTTTAATACAATTTGTGATAATGGAAATTTAGTCCTTTCATACACAACACTCATTGATCTTCTTTTATGAATAAATTTCGCTAATAATATATTTTAAAGAAGACATGTACTTGAACAAACAGTTTGTGTAGTAAGTACCAGGCACTGCTCTACTGCTCACACCATTGAGGAATCTTAAATGGTATTAAACTGATCAATTTGTTGAATAATTGATAAATATATTGAGTAAAGATGTTTGGAAGTAGACCCCGGCAAGCATAGTTTAGGTTTAGGACATTGTCTAGGTGATATTAGTTGGTCAGAGCACTGAGACGGTTTCTAAAAGGCGCGGGTTCAAATCCTGCTTCATTCAAATTTTTATACGGTTTTAAATTTAGTATTTTTCTTTCCTAAGTGTCACACTTTACAAATAGTAAAAATATAAAACAATTTGAACAAATCACTATCTAACAATATAAACACTGTTTTAATTAAGATATTTTGTATTGTATAATATATAAATACATCTAAATATATAAATATCGTGGCACAGGGGACATCCAAGGTAAAATATATATTCAAAGTACAAACAGACGATCGAACAAGACCATTTCTTGGTTCAGTTGTTATTAGTCCACAATAAGCGGTACATGTCGACAAATATGAATTAGATGCACCAAGACGACAACATTTTTCGAATAAAAAAAGGTTTGAAATTAACTTTTGGATATATATAAAGATTTATCTCGTTTGTGGAATACAGTGCACAATATTTATTATAATATAATAAAGATGCATGCTATCAAGCGATAAAATTTCCCCCATTATTTTCTCCTTTTCTTCTTTGTTGGTAATAATAATGTAGCTTTGTAGTTGCCATAACTAATAAGATGTTAGCCTAATTTGATAGAAAAGGTGGCATATCGAAACGTGCTAGCACAAGAACACTGAACGGCACGGTGTACGATCTTCTGTTTCATAGACGACACCGCTCGGTTATTTCTTCGCTCTGGTAACAAGGCAAAGCGCGGCGTTGAGTTCCGCCACTCAACACGCAATGCCTCATATTAGGCGGAAAGTGGTGAACGAAATGGAGTGGGTTAACATATAGTTCTTGTCTGCTTTACCAGGGCTAATCTCTGGAATTGCTAAACAGATTTTTATGGGACTATCATTGAAAGATAGAGGAATCTACATACAAATTAATACCATAACGAATTGGGGCAGAGAAAGTGGAACGAGTCCATAAATTTACTTACCTCGGGAGCGTAGTGTCAGAGATTGGGGGTACTGAAGATGACATCACTTCTCGGATTGCCAAAGCTAGAGGTGCTTTCGCACAACTTCGACCTGTATGGCAGTCAAGGAAACTGACTCGAAGGGTCAAAATTAAAATATTTGGGTCCAATGTAAAATCCGTGCTGCTTTATGGGTGCGAGACTTGGAAAGTCATCAAGGCCATCTCGAAGCGTCTTCAGGTCTTCGTCAACCGTTGTCTTCGCCAAATTCTCGGTATTTATTGGCCCGAGAAGATCACCAACGAGCAGCTGTTGGAACGCTGCCAAGAATCCCCGATCGACCAGCAGATCAAACGCCGGAAGTGGAGCTGGATTGGCCACACTCTCCGAAGGGACCCCGATCACATCCCTAAACAGGCTCTGGATTGGAACCCTCAAGGAAAACGCAAACGTGGTCGCCCGAAGCAAACCTGGCGGCGCACTATAACGGATGAGGCGAAGAAAATCGGCAAGACTTGGAGTGAAATCAAACGCGAAGCTCAAGATAGGACAGGGACGCCCTCTGCCTCACCTCGGGGACTTAGGACATTAAGTCTAAAGTAAGTCACATACAAAATAATGCAAAAGTAATGATGATCGGTTATTATATATTCAGGAATTAAATCACTATTCTTGGGAGCTACATACATTTGAATATGAATTGCCGTGAAGTGAACATTAAAATGAAAAACGAACGAAAATTTAAAAGCATAAAACAATTTTTCCTTAGTAAAAATTAATAAAATTCCAAAAGTTGTAAATTACAATTAATTTATTTAATGTATAAAAGTATAGGTAATCGTGTTCATAAATGGTAATATTAATAATGGTTGCTAATAGCAATATGTAACAAAAACTTCAGAAAAAAGGATTGTAATCAACATATATTAGTTAGTGAAAATTAACAATAGCGAAAGAATTTGTTTTTAAACAAAATAATGTTTAAATATAAATATAATGCTTACTATACGAAGAGTAAAAGGAGAACCATCTCAGTACATTAAAAAGTGGTCACTGCAACTAACAAATTGGTGGCACCACATTAGCAACACAGACAATTTTAAAAGCAGCGCCACAAATATTAATATATTTAGTATATATAAAGACCTGTGCAGTTAATATGTAGTTAATACAGGAGGATACTTTTACAACTTTTCTCTCATATTAGATGGTTCTCCTCACCTCTAGCCTCCATAAACCCGACAGCGACACACTTCATTCTGTACTCTACAGTATAACTGCTACATTCAGATCATTCTCTGATAGGGACAGCTGCCCGCATCTTGAGTTCCTTACTCAACGGCCCGAGTCCAAATACCTGGCTATTAGAAATTCAACCTTATTTATATATACTAAATCAGTCGTTGAACTTCGCCAGCGCTCGTGTGCGCTCGTGCTGCACCCCGCGTCGCCCCGCGCGTCGTGCCCCTTCGAGTTCGCGATCCGAGCCGACGCCGAACGAGTTTCGCCGATCGTCGCCGAGCCGGACCGATGACTGCCGAATGCGGGCTCACCCACTAGATCCGACATGAGCGACCGTAGCGAGTCGCGCCGTGAGCGGTCTAGCTCGCGGCAGCCGCCGCTATTGCCCGTTGTCTCAGAAAAAAGTAGGTCAACTCCACCCCCTTTGCCGCAGCGGGATACGCCCCGACGTAGCCCCGCCCCATTTGTGTACCGGGACATTCAACGACCGGAACACAACGTGACGACCACCGCCGCCCCCCCGGACCCTTCCACCGCGATCAGGACCGTCGATGAGGCGACTCGCCGTACACCGGAGGCGCGCGATGTAACCGCGCACCATTCCGGCGTCTACGGCCCCTCGTCGGCCGGACCGATCGCCTTCACCGCGGGCAGTGCAACCGCACCCCCGCGGAACCCGGACGAGACACCAATGCGGGCATCCCGCCCGCATACCAAACAAGACGCCAGACCGAAACGGTCCCCATCTGCACCTCCGCGCATGGAACTCGAGCTCTCGCCGCAGTCGCATCTGAACTCCGACATCATCGCCGTCGCGGAGCTACAAAAGCGTGGGGTTCTCTCCCGGTCGTTGCTGGAGCATATTTCTATGTTCCTCAACGACAAGGGAAGAGAGCTAGACCGCGCTAGCGAGCCGGCACCCGCGCCTATGGGACCGAGCATAGATACCCTTCCCCACACCCCGATGAGAAGACCCAGGCCCTCGGACGAGGCCTGCATTTTTGAAGCGCCGAAGAGGCTCTGCGCGCAGCCGCGCCCAGGAATCCTCTCGCGCGACCCCCGTATTCGCGCCCAGGAGTCGCGTAACAATGAAGCCGCCACCACTGGCTCCCAGGCCGTCTGCCAGACCTCGGCGCCCAGTCGTTACAGTCTCTGGGCGTCGAGATTCACCAAGGACAGAACGTTTTGCGGGTGTACATTTACCGTACAATCGCGCTCAATATCCAGAAAACGCAAGCAATCGCTTTCAGCGGGCATCGCAAACAGCCTCCTCTGCTCAGTCTGCAGGGCCAACAGGTCCCCTGGAGCAAGACAGTCACCTACCTCGGCGTCGTTATTGATCGCCGCCTCAATATGACCGCACACGTCAAGAAGGCTTCGAACGCGGGAAGGGTCGCGATGCAGTTGCTGCGCCCGCTTTTCCGCTCGAAGTTGCCGCTACGTACCAAGCTGACGCTCTACAAGGCGTACGTGAGGCCACACCTCACGTACGCCTCTCCAGCTTGGTACGCCCTATTGAGTCCTCGTCAAAAGAACAACTTGCAGGTGGTCCAGAACCTCGCCCTCCGGCGAGTGACCCAGGCCCCATACTTCGTGCGCAATGCAACACTGCACCGCGACATGAAGATGGAAATCCTGGAGGATCACATCGGCCGGCTCGCGATCAACGCGTTCCGCCGCGCCGATGTCTCGGACCACCTGCACCTACAGGATATCGCACCGTGGCACACAAGACCGCCCGACGCCAGGCGGCGTCTCCCCCGAGACCTTATTCCCCCTAACCCCGACTCCTGAGCTGCCACCTCGGTCGCTGGTCGTCTAAGCTGGGCCTCCCCCGGGCAACCGGGGGTCTCACCCGGCTGGGCTGACCGTCCAGGTGGCATACAGCTCTTCCTATCACCTTGATTTTTATCCCCTGCACCTGCGCCTTTACACGCAGGTGTTTGAATCCCTAACGGGTATATCCCGCCCCATGACGCGCTCATTTTTATGAGCGGAGTAAGAAACCACGAAGGAGGGCCCATAAGCCCTGAAATCGTTTCCCTGCTCCCGAGCAGGATGGAAGCATGTCACCCTCTCTGATAGCACACTAGCGCCACTTCAAACCTTGTTATTTGAAGTTACAGGAGACCACTTTTTCAACTTATCTTTCATATAAGATGGTTCTCCTTACCTCTACTCTCCATAGCTTACTAGTAAAGTAAATAATACAGATAAAAATTTAAGCACATAATATATTTACATTATGTAGAATTTAAGGCAAAAAATCTTCTAGGCCGTTTTCCGAATTATCAAAACTGCGGTCATATACCACAGATAGGTAAATTGACGTCGACGACAGTGACGTCCGAATTATTAATACAACTAACAGATGTTAGCGCGCTCACTAAATCGGACCCCACGTTAGCAGTTGAAACGTCGTTTCTACTGTTTCGATGATTCGGAAAACGGCCCTAGTTTTTGTCTCTTTATAAGATCATGTTAAATTGTAATTCGATCTAATTGTTCTTTTGCAATTTTGCTAGATCAAGTTGTATTTTCTTGAGTACATCTTCAGTTCTCTTAGACTTTTCAGCTTTAATACTTTCTTCTAAGTCGATAATGTCTCTTGATAATATGCCCGTTTCATTTACGAGTGAAACTATTGTATTGCACTCTGAATGTAGTAAAGCTAGCAATTTGTATGCTTTTTTCGCTTGATCATCTCTTTTGGCATCCTAAAAATAAAAAAAATAAAATTATTTCTTTAAAGAATGGATGGAATGGAAATGATGTGAATAAGCAAACCATTTAATAATGTGGTGCAGTAGGATTGTAGGTTCAATTTCCATTCCATTTTATTGGTAAGATAAAAAGATAAAGCGTATTGAGTTCCGACTTTCAATACTGAATATTTACATAATTTTGAGTAAAATGTGGATCAAGTATCTCAAAACCACTTCTGAAAACAACTTACTTTAAACAAAGTTTCGTCTGCGATAGAAAAGCATCTATCGAGCTGACCTTCTAACGTATTAATTTCTTTTTGTAGCTGTCTAGTATCTTGTAATATTTTTGTTATTTCTGAATTTTGCTTATCTACATTACCTATTATTTCTAATATCCGTTTTGTATAAATGTGTCTGGAACAATATCGTAGTTTCAATCAATATAAATACAATAAGAAAAATTTAATATTTATATTAGTGTTTCAATACTTTGTCCCTTATGTATGTAGTATAGTATGTAGTGTACATGGTATAATACTGAGCTTCTCGCTGTATCCCACACATGGCAGGGTAGGCAGAGGGAACTTGGGAACCTAGTGTTAAGACACTCCGTTCCACTTCCGTTTCCCACTTTCGCAATGTGTGTTGAGTGGCGAAACTCAACGCCGCGTTTTGCTTTGTACTAGAGCGAAGAAATGAAAATATTAAATATTTAAATTGAAAATATTAAATATTTCATTTCCTCGAGTAGGGATCGAACCAACAACCTGTCGGTTACAATCACATGCATATGCCGCTGCGCCACGACTGGCCTCAAATATGTAAATATTATAGTATAAAACATAAAGAAATATTATTTATATTAATAGATTAAGTACCTTTTGTTACCGCCTCTTAATTTTTCATATTTAGCTTTAAGAATATTTCGTAATTCTTCTTTTCTTTCACATTCTTCTTTAATAGTTTTAGCAGT
>JAYDZJ010000026.1:8072817-8083569 GCA_034509065.1 Eueides lybia
TTACTTATCTTTTCACACGCTGGCTAATTTTTTTTTCAATTTCTTCAATGTACAAAAATTACTTTTCTACAGATTTACTAATAAGATTACTGTCTTTACTTGGAAGATATATTAAAAAATGTTATAGGCATCAAAATAGGGATGCAAAATATTTTTTTTGTTTGTTTGTCTGTGCGTTTAAATGCACTAATATCAGAAACAGCTAATCAGATTTAAATGTTTTTGATTCCACAATATTTCAACTACTATATTTTAGAAAGCTTCTCTCAACATTTAGTGATTGTTTTATTTAAAAGGGTTTAAAAATAAAAAAAGTTTATCAAAATTTGCTAAAATAGTGAATCACTAATACTATGATATACGAAATATACGAATCATCCAGTTCACATAGATTATTTTAAAAATGTGTAATAATTGTTATAGAAAATTAACATTTGAGGCATGTCGTGGTGTAAGCGCTACAGGTCGTGGGTTTGATCCCTACTCAAAGAATTGAAATATTTATTATTTTTGTTCCTTTAATCTGGTAAGAAGGCCAAGCACGCAGCGTTCCGCCACTCAACACGCAATGATTCAAGAACGGTATGGAAAGTGGGAAACGGAACGCAGTATCTTAACAGTAAGTTTCCAAGTTGCCTCTGCCTACCTGCTAAGTGCACGATACAGCTTGAAGCTGAAAAAAAAGAGAAATACCAAATACACTATTGTAATATTATTTTGTAAATTTTAGTTTTTGTTTAAGCTTCTGGATATAAATATAGTTTTAAAGCCGATTCTATTTCTTTTATAATTTATTTTTATGTTCAATATCTAATATTAATTGGCTTTCTTGAATTAAATATACCAAATTAAGCAGTCAGAAATCAATATTTAAAAAAGTGTACTTTGCCTTTATAACATCTACAGTTTATGTTAGGGTATAATTTATTTTTATTAATAAAATAAAAAACAACAAAATAATAAATAGCATGTTTCAAGATAAGAGGATTTTATTAACAAGCTTCCAAATCAATATTAAGTATACAATATATGCATTTTTCTCATATTTCAATGTTGATATAATTTTATTATAAATGATGTGTGAATACAGTACTATATTGAACTACTATTGAATAGTAATAATTATTAGTTAAGTAAAGGGCCCTTTAATTGGTTTTGTACAGATATATTAAACTATTCTTAATCTTAATTGAAAGAAATGCAATAAAAATAACTAAAAATAATCGTATAATTAGTACAATAATACAATTATAAGAAAATTAAATGCATCAGTGACTACTCCAACTACAGTGGCATTTTAGGTAGAAAAAATATAAAATATATAAAATTCTTGAAGCAAAAGTTTAGTAGTTTTTAATCAATTAAAGTATTATAAAAGCATATTTCTAATTTTTTACAATAGCTTTATGAATACATCTATCATAGATACTAAAATTTCTTTGGAATATATTTCAAATTATTAATGTTCTTAATTCTATTATATAGTGGTACATAACCTAATAATCCTTAAGAATGTAACACACATTTAACATATTTTACTTTTATTTACAATATACAGATTACACGACTATAGAGTAAATTTAATAACTGGAAAATAATAGCTAATATCTCATGTTTAAATCATTTAATAGAATATGTGATGATTAGTAGATGTATTTAAATAGTTGCAATATTTTTTATAATAATGCTGAACAATAAAATTAGCAAAACATATATATTTTTTAATTTAAATTGGTAATAAAACTCTACAGTTTAGATTTGCTTATATAATAATTACACTCTATTTAAGTAGTGGTTTTATATTTCTTTCTTACAAATCATTTTTTTTTCATAAATTTCATTATAAAACAATAGCCTCGCAAATTCCTTTTTATAAATAATAATTATTGAAAGCTACCTATTACGTTGTACATGATCTATAGTAATCGGAACGCTTAGTAATCTCCGATAAATAATAATTCATTTGAGTATTAAGTTCACCTATTTCTTTTTCTAAAGTATTTAACTGTTCGTTATGGTCATTGTATAAATCTTCCATATTTGCTAAAAGTTTTAATTGCATCTGCGTATCACTTGCCAATTTTGTGGCTCGATTGAGTAAAAGTTGAGCTTTTTCTCTTGAATTTGATGTTTGGCTTGCCCTCTCTGCTAGAGATATGTTTGTTTGTTTGAAATTTTGTCTTAGTTGTCTCGCTTTTTGTTCAGCTCCTTCTGCTTTGTTTACAACATCATTAGCTTCTACTTTAACTTGCTCTGCATCACTTTCAATTTTAAGTATATTTTTCTGTAAATCTGATAAACGGGACCTTAACCCTTCAACTTCATCCATAGTTTCGTTCGCTTTCTTTTGAGCTTGTTCACTTTCTGTAGCTATTGGCGTTAAATCACTCTTAGCAGCTTCAATGTCACTGTTTGCTTTTTCTATAGCGTTTTCTGCAGCGTCTTGTGCAGCCTGAGCTTCATCTAATGCTTGTAAAACCTTATTAGCCATACCTAAAGTTAAGTTAGCTGCTTTGTTCACAGTTGTTGCATTTAGTTTGAGGTCTTTCGCAAGGTCAAGATCTGGTTTTGTTTCCGCTATGATATTTTCAATATTTGTTAACTGAGATACAGTAGAATTTATACGTTGCGACAGTTCAGTTATTTCCTTAGGTTCAATACTTATAGATAAATTTAAAATTTCAGTTGCAAGCTGCCTAACGTCTTCGGGTGTACTATAGGTTTTAGATAAAAATTCTTTTAATTCAGATGTAAGCTCTTGGCTTTCATTAGTTGCTCTTTCCGCTGTCGATTTGAACTCGTTAGCTCTATTAAATAAGTCTTTAGCTCTAGATCGCACAGCAACTGTATCTTGTTTAACTTGAGAAACTGATCTAAATAAGTCTTCTGCAGTAAGTTCATGTTCTTTGATTCTATGTTCTGTTTTATTTGCAAAATCCAATGCTTGCTCTGCCTTCGTTATAGCTCCTTGATCACAAGATATCCCGCCACATTTTCCACATCCAGCGCCTCCACATATGTCACAACTGTCGCTTTCTTGTCCACACATATTTTCATTTATTTTTGGTAATTGCGATTCTAATTCTGATAATTGTTTCTGTAAATCATCTAACTTCTTGTCATTTTCATTTTGTGTATTATTGAAATTTACGTATTGCATTTCTATTAGCCGATCTGTATTTTTAATCTGTCTATCAGTGTTCGCTATTATCATCTGCACACTTTCAGCTTCATCTGCTGCTTTTAAAGCTTTTTCTTTTGCTTCACGCGTTAAGTTAAGTGCTCCTTCTAAATTAGCTTCTTGAAGTTTTGTGGCATTATTTTCTAATTCAAGAGTTTTTGACTTTAAGTGGCCTATATTAGTTCGTAATCCATCTAAGGTCACATTGCCTAAATTTATTTTAGATGTAATAGCGTTAAGGTTGTCGTTACTCTCTTTCAGCTTTTTATCTGCGTTATTTAATTGATTTTGTAAAATCGATATATTTGCTATTAACTCCTTAACTGTGCTTTGTCCTAATTTAGCACTGTCAAGTGAATTCTCTACATCCTGTAGCTTCTTCGTCATCTCTTCAAAATCTCTTGTATACGCTCCTGTAGCCCCTACCACTTTAAAGTTACTTGCGTTTCCAATCGCAAACTCAGTCTGTATGCGTAAATCACCTATTAGTTTATCCCAACTATCAAAGCATTCTCCACAAGCATAGCATTCTGGAGCATCACCGAGGTAGCCCCTAGCACACATATTACATTTATATCCACCTATTCCTGGTTTACATATACATGAACCATTATCACGCATACACTGCTGAGAAATTGAACCATATATATCACAAACGCATTCGTAACATTCAACATTGGGGTTGCCCCAATGATTCTCTTGACATTGATCACATTGCCTTCCACCATACCCAGGCTTACAATCACATTTTCCAATATAAGGATTACATTGAGGTGAAGCAGATCCAATGGGGTCACATTCACATGGATCGCATCCGGTACCGACAGCAATTCGCCAGTGATTTTCAGTACATTGATCACAGTTTACTCCTATTACATTATTAAAACAAGGACATTGACCTGTTACGCCATCACAGTTACCTCGCGTGAAATTTGTACCTAATACTGAACAATTACATTTATAACATAATTTCTCTAAAGCATTACCATAAAAACCATCTTCACATAATTCGCAATGGTCACCAGCAGTGTTGTGTAAACATTGTAAACATTTGCCCGTATATGGGTCGCAATTGTTAGGTTTAGTAGTATCAATATTATCATTGCACTCACATTTCTCACACGTGCCTTTTATTGGATCTCCATAATAATTATCAGCGCATACATCGCAAAGAGATCCAGCGTAACCTTCTTTACAATCACAAACAACATCTTTAGTTTCAGAATCTAATTCACATCTATCTGCGTGACTATTTTTAGAGGGGTTTCCCTTTACACCAGGGCATGGACAGAGTCGACAAGGGATATCAACACCAAGTCGTGGGTCACCATAATATCCTTCAACACATCTTTCACATCGATGACCTTCGGTATAATCTTTACATTCTTTACACGCTCCAGTTTTATCGTCACATTCAACAGCATGTCCGTTGCAATCACATTGTTGACAGTTGGGGAAATTAAAATATCCAGGTTGACATAAGTCACAAGCTCGCCCGTATGTATTGGCTCTACATTTACATTGTCCACTTGTAACATCACAAAAGTTATCTAGTGACCCTATACTATTACAATCGCATCGTTTACAACCAAATTTGCTAAATCCATATGTTCCAGGAGCACAACGATCGCATCTTGCACCAACTATATTCTCTACACATTGGCAATGACCTGTATAGGGATCACACTGGTGACTTTTTGAACCAGACGGATCACATTGGCAAGATTCTGATCCATTTTTTATAAAAATCATTATGCTTGCATGCAATTTTTTACAAATTTCAGGTATATTATCTCTATTAAGATCATAATAATAAGAATCACCACAGTTATAGCGATCAAATTCATCACGCAACGAGCTTCCATTAGTTAAAAATGGTAAATCATCGACTGAAGGTATTAAAACTATAGAATCAATCAACACAGACGCTCTGCTATTTGAACTGTAACCATCTTGTCTACCTAAATAAATACGAATTTCTGTTTGTTTGTTTTTTTCTAAGCACACTGAGGGTTTCACTAAAACACTGCGTTGATTTGCCGGGAGCTTTGTAGTAATCGTGTCATCTTCTGGGCGAACGTTAGCACAAGGTGAGTCAGTATCGATTGGTAAAGGTCTTTTAACCAATATCGTAGCTTCTTCCCAATTTAAATGAGATTGTGGTTCGTATCTTATAAGAACATTATAATTCATACTAGTTTTTAAATTGTTAATGACAAAAACAAGAGTACTGCTTTCTGGTATTTTCATAAAACCCGGTCCTGTCCAAGTTTCTTTTCTACCATCTGGGTAATTTTCACGTATTACAACATGACATAACTGACTTTGTATTGCGTTATCGTCTAATTGTGAATCACATTGGCTAGACTCTGCTTCATAAATTACGGAATCAAGAGCACCAACAAAGAAATTTTGAATGGGTTGATCACAGCGGCGTCCTGTTACGTTTGGACGACATTTACATTGACCTGTTATAACATCACAGTCTCTATCGATAGATCCACCAAGATCACAATCACAAGATAAACATCCGTCATCAATATTCGATAAACCATAAAACTCAGGCAGACATTGGTCACAATTTCGTCCTGTGACATGACGTTTACAGAAACAGTTTCCAGACAAAGGATCACATCCTCTTTCATTTACAGTTCCTAAAAGGTTGCACGTACATGAATCACATCCTTCTGGATTATTTGGCTCAAAGTTCCAGAATCCGTCTTTACATCTATCACATCTGGCTCCATCAACGTTAGATTTACAAAGGCACCGCCCTGCTGTTTTGTTATTTATCAAATCTGTTTCATCTTCACATAAAATTTCTTTGTCAGTTGTTCCATCTGGATCACAATCACAAGGCTTACAGGTATCAGGGCTTTGTCCATCCAAATTCGGGTCTCGAAAGAAAGTAGGCATGCAAAGTTCACAATTTACACCCATAGTATTATGTTGACAATTATCACAAACGCCACCACTAACTTTTCCTGTTTTATTGTATACAGCTGCATCAAAATGACAAGTTATTGCATGATTATTGCAGGTGCATCTTTTGCAAGCATTTGATGTTTTTCCAACAGCAGGCTGCCATGGTAGATCATTGTAGAAGTCTTCACAATATTCACAATTTAAACCACGAGTATTATGGGTGCATTCACAACGCCCGTGTACCATATTGTTCTTCGAATCTACGCCAGGCATCGGTAAACATCTGGAAGCGTGACCATAACAGGAACAAGAACCGCGAACAGTCATTTCATAAATAGAATAATAATATTTCTCTTGAATCTCGGCTCTATTGTCAAGCAAATCATCACCAAGCGTATGAAGTTTTGTAAAGTTTATTCTTAAATTAGTCATTCGCAATAAGTTTTGAACTTCTTCAGAGTATGGATTGGTCACATGTATATTAGGGGGTAGTACTCTGAATATAACTTCACCTTCAGTGGATGGCGCTACACCTGAATAACGAGACTCGCATACAACTTCTGTCAAATTTCGTTGAGTGTGCTTTGGCACGAACGGGAAAGCTTCATCGCAATTATGGGCAAAGTATCGATAAACTCGCCAAGTTTTTCCAAAGTCAAAAGATCTTTCCACTAACATTGCGGCTGGACGAAAAGTTTTAAATTGAATAATTAAATGTGTGAGATGAAATTCTGCTTCCATATCCAATTGAATTGTTACATTTTCTTTGCCGTTTTCCGATTGCCACCATGATTTTCTTAGTGTTCCGGGAATATATTTGTATATAATATTCTGTATTCGATGATTAAGCGATAGATTGTTACTCGTATTGTTTGTCGAATCACACCAAAAACATTTTTTTCGATCTTCAAGATGCGATACAATGCAATAGCGTTCACGTTTACTGCTTCCACAAGTCGACGAGGCAAAAAGTCGTGCCTCACGACCGATTAGCAAGTTTCCAGTTGCAGGATAACAAGAACTTAACTCACAGGCTCTGTCTAAGTGTCTGGGGTCGGTACGTAAGCGATCACGATTTCGACTATATACCGCGTCGCCGCCGGCTATAAGCGCGAGGAGTAAAAACAATAACGCGTAAAACGCCATAGCGCGGACCGAGCCTGCCGCGCGTTGCTTATAGCACTGCGGCCTGCCACCCGCTCTACTCCCGCGCAGCCCGCTCCCCCCGCCTCACTTACTTCACCCGTCGGCTCTAGTGATTTTACAGAGCCAGATCCAAAGTCGATAATTATGCTTATTTAAAAAATAAATGCATTCTTATATATTGGACTTACATTAATTAAATACATTATTAAAATACTGTATTTCATTATGATAATAGCTACTTAATATTAAAATAAACCGTATATTATGAATACTATAGAATTAAATATTATCAATAATTGCAACGAGGATAACTTTGAAACAGAGTTTATATATTTACGTTTTTTAATAGACAATAATTTCCCTCACTGCATCTCTCGCGTTACTTGACTCCTAGGCGCGTAATATATAAGATGTAAACGAATTTCTAATAAACAGAATACGACCCTGCATAAGGCGACGACCGCTCCCGCCCGCGCGCCCGTCCATGCCGTTCTCCGAAATGGGCACTAAGCAACAAAAATAACACACTTTTTGGGATCTACTTTTGTTTTATGATAACAATGATGACCCTAAGAAACAGACTTAATCGACAAAAATATATTAAAAGAAATGGCTTGTTTAGAATAAAATAATTAAAAAGGGTTGGTTTGGAACATGGTAACGAGCAGTGATACTCAAATCGACACGGGTCGGCCTTCCGCTCTCCACATCCGCCGCTGATAAAACATTTGCGATGTATACAGAGTCGGTCAACGAATATATCAAAAAAATTAGCAGAAGAGGACTTTATAAAATATCATAAATATAAAACTACTAAATAAACTATAAAAAGTATATAATAAATTATTTTTATTTGTACAATCAATTTTTTTACAGCTTCAACCTATAACCCGCAAATGGCAGAGGGAACTTGGGAACCTAGCGTTAAGACACTCCGGTTTATTCCTCAATCTCCACCAAATTTAAAGCATTACATGTTAATAATAATCGAAATTCATTTGTTATTTTCATTTATCTAGTAACACTAATCTTCTATACCAATAGGTTGCATAGACTAATTTGTCATAACTCATAGGATAATAGTTAAATGAAGTGAATTATTACAGATGAATGAACATTAGTGGAAACATGGAACATGTTCACTTTGCATTTTTAATGTAAACTAGGTTATCGGATGTTGAAACTTATTGATAGTATACTAATTATTCTTTTGTGTTATACCTATTCGCTTTATAAAAATCATTCTTAAGGATATTTAGCTCTTCTCAATATTTAAATTAGGTCAAATTTATCAATTATCTAAAAATAAATGTATAATGTTTAATCTAAAATTTAAAAATAAATATTGTTGTCCTGTAAAACTTTTAAGTTTTTTTTAATTGTTTATGGAAATATAGTATTGAATACTTCGTAGGAGACAATTTAAAGAGGCAAAAGTTAAAAAATATATTATAGTTAAAACATAGATTAATAGATTTAATTATGTTAAGGAATTATATTTATTCAATGATCATGTTTTGGTACATCCAAAATAGTACCAATTACATTTATATATTTTTTATACACAATGCTAGTCTCCGCTAGTTGTAGCTGTAGTTCATTATTTCGACAGAGTTGTTGATAACCTCTTATCAAAGTCAAGTAAAATAGAACTAATCAAAAGCTTCAAATTAATTGGTGATTAAACGTAACATACAAAAATATTTTAAAAATTTAATTCAAATATGTACCGTTATGACATATTTGTCTTAGATAATAAATATTTTGAGAATAATTTTGACATCATTCTTAAGTTATTGTAGCTACAACGTTTTCGTAAAGTGCGTTGTCGGTACAGTGAATGAACGCTTTCGCTTTGATAAGGGTTCATCTAAGAAGCCAGTTGTAGTGTTAAAGTTCAAAAGCGATAAGCATTTGGTTCATGACGATAATTTCTATTCATAATAAAAATGTATCTCTTCTATAACTTAATAAATTAAACAATAAATAATAGTATTTATCACTTGTTATAATACAGCTAAAACTGGGCAGATAGAATACACCAATATAAATCGCACGTACAATACTAGGTGCTTTATGAGAATATAATTCATAAATAAGCTTACAAATCTTACAAAACGCGTTAGTAAGCTAGTTTGGTTATAAACGCGCTTTCAGCACACAAGTTTAATGCTCGTGCTATCTTTATTGCATGTCGCCTAATTTTGGATGTTAGCTAGGAAGTAGACTCTTAGTTCATTGAACCTGGGTTATCCAGATAATTCAGATGAAAATTGTAACATCTATGTAACTTGTGTTACATAGATGTTACAATTTTCATCGTTAGTGTTATACAGTAAAAGTTTCGAATCAAGTATATTATATATATAAACCAACTTATTTAAAAAAAACATTTGCGTTACGTTTTTATAAAGTAGTTTAAGCTCTGTCTTCATTTTAATTTTTTTATTTTATTTATATGAATGAATTTAAATATAAAATGTACAAGTACATAATTGCTTTAAACTTGAAATACATTGCATTTTTAAGACGCTATTATCTAGACAGGAAAGCTATACTACCTAAGTGTTCCTTTTTGACTACGAAAAACATAAAAAGGAAAAGGAACGGAGGGAAATGTTATTTTTTTTAATCAGTACGCATCTTCATACGAATTATGTAACATTATATGAATAATCTTTAAACAAAATGTAACTTAACAATATTGATGTAATAATAAAGTAATAGAAGCTTTAAAGGATACTTTGCTATTATACAATTTATAAAAATATGTATTTTTATTGCATTATAAGTAGTTAATCATTAAATAACAATAGTTTATGACAAAAAATTAAACAGTCTTAGTTCTCTCAGTTCTAAGTAATACAAAAGTCTAAACAAATCGACTATGAATTCCGAGAAATCACATCTGCAGCACACATGGCGGAATCCTTACCATTCATTAAATGAATAAAAATTTGCACGTATACAAAAATGTTTTTTTTTATACTTGAAAGCAAATCGCGTTTCATTATGTTATATTAAATATTATAATAGTGACTACAAACGCGACAATTGTGTGTTCGATTTTCGCTCGGGAGAATGAAATATTTAATATTTTCGTTTGCTTGCTCTGGCAACAACGCAGGGAAGTGGTGTCTTAGCTCTATGTTTATGCAGCCCACTTTGTTGGAAGGGTGGGAAACTTCGTAAAGCTAAAAAATATTGCTAAGCTTTGTACTCTATATTCTGAAGCTATATTCTAATGCTACTGATAGCTTTGCCGAAGTGCCGCAAAGTACACAGGCAGCCGAAATTATGTGTGACAAAAATAGTGTTTGGAGCGTACCATATTACACATGAAACTACATACTCTGTATTTTTAAACGAACTTTAAACATAATTATAATTTTATTTTATTTGCAATTTAACACAATAAAATAATCTAAAGCTTAATAAAAATAATTACTAAAAATAGCTAGATTTCATGTATTTTATCAAAATATAACTCTACAGAAACT
>JAYDZJ010000026.1:8104907-8116979 GCA_034509065.1 Eueides lybia
ACTAGCATCCCTCTTTTGTCCAATAGATTTCCAATAATCCACTTCATCATCTACTGTTAAAATTACTGTAAAAGTAAATTATTACTTTTACAGTAATTTTAACAGTATATGCATTAGCATATAAGCAGTATACAAAGGAAATGCAAATTTAACAGTCTTTCATTTGAATTATATCTTTCTTTCTAATTTTTGAAGCTTTACATACAAAGTACTACACTTGTTGTGTCAATATTATAAGGAAATGAAATTAAGTACCTCCAGTGGGAATAAAGCACACCCACTGCTTTTAAAATCAGAAGTAGGTCAATAGTAAAAAATCATATATACAAATTATAATTGGCAATATCAAAATTATTATAGTATATTTGGGTACCTTTTATATTTTCAGCTCCCTTACTATGAGTTAAAATTCTTAAATTGGATTCCAAATCAGATAATTTTTTTTGAAGTTTACTAAAATAAAGGTCATCTTCCTGAAAAAAAAACATATATATTATTGGCATTTAAATAGATAAATAATGATTACAATATCAAACACCAAACCAAAAAATATCAACTTACTACGCTTAGTAATGGGTTGTATACTTGTCTTAAAATTTGATATAAAGATTCAGCTGCATCAGTAGACAAAGTTATAAAATTTATGTGATTTAAAGCATCCTCAGAATTTAAAACTTGAGGTAGATTTTTATAAAAAATTATTGATTTATTAAAATCTCCTTGTATCTAAAAGTGTAAATGTGTATTTAGATAGAATGTACAATTGTGTATAATTTAAAAGTGCAAGTTATTTTTTTTACTTTTGTGTTAAACAATAACACATTGTCATTGTTGATATAAGCTTGAAGAAGTAGTGAATGGGAATTATGTATGAAATCATTCAAAGAATCCTCATTAACGGCATTATCTCCTCTACGAACAGAAAAAAATGTTTCTGAAAAGAAAAACAGTAATATTATTAAAAGTTTTAATGTGTATTTAATATTTCTAGATATTGCTTTCTAGAAGTTTGATGGTATAATTAAAAATATTGATAAACAAGGTAATATTATACAATTAACTTGATTAACGACCGTACATTGGTGAAATATATAATGATTGATGAAATATATGATTAATGATATATTTTTTTTATTATTTTATTTTAAAAATATTCAAATAACTACCTGTGGCATTTACTATGAATTCGGCGACAACAGTCATGTTTTTCAGTAATCGTAAAATAACTGTGGCTATTTCGCCGTAGTAACTTGCAAAATAATTGTTTTGACTTTAAGATCTCCATAGAAACGGTTTTCACACAGCGACTAATAATTTTCTTCCTAAATTGTTATTTTTTAAGGTTCGCCTTTCGATATATCGAAGCTCTTGTACGGTAATTTAATAATTTTATTTATTTACATAATAATATTAAGCATTAGCGATAGATGGCGCACTAGATGCTTTCTTGATTATTATTGGATTAATATTTATTCAAACATTACTTCTTATGAATTATGGAGAGTACAGGTAATAGGCCCGATTCAGCCTCTTTAGTTGAAATAAATTGGAAACTTTTTGATATATAATATTATTAAATCAATAAGTAAATGGAATATGTACACTTTAGATTATTATAGATTTTTTTAAATTTTATAGATCAGTCGCTTTGATGTTGAATATTTCAAACTACGTCAATAGATGTCGTTATAAATTAGAGACGAGTAATAATATTCTATTTATTTATTAACGTTATAAATTTATATTAATTACTATAAAATGATATTATCCACAAATATTTTATTGTAAAGCTAAATATATATTTTTTTCGCTGTCTAAGGTGTAAGTAGGCGGGTAGTTTTCTCTGACTGTATGACTATGTATGGAAAAAAATCTTAGGCCGTTTTCCAAATTACCAAAACAGTAGAAACGCAAACGACATTTCATCTGGTAACGTGAGGTCCGACTTAGTGAGCGCGCCAATATCTTTCAGCTGTATTCGGACCCCTTATGAATGTGCTTACGAATTGAACAAGCTAAACATAACTGAACATAGCATTTTTTAGTATAAACGTGAGTGGAGTATGTGGCGTAGTGGATGAAGATGGTAAAATGCTTATATTTCAAGCATTATTTGTAATCGAGGAAAGTGATGATAGTGACATTGACGTGGATTCACAATGCTAACGCTCCAACCCGTCAGTACTGTAAGCACTAGTCAAGTCAACATGTAACATCAAAGTCACACGAATTTTACAGCATCTGTGGTACGCTATAAACGCTGTTTTAATAATTCGGAAAACGGCCTTATATGAGAGAAAAGTGTGTCTTTCTGTAAGCAGCAAATAACGGTTCGAATACTCACCGAAGTATTCGATCCGTTACAGCACAAGGCATTCCTTTATACTGTAACATAAATGTAGTAGTTATAAACAGAGTTAAGTATGTTGGGTTGTACATATAGTAAAATAGTAAAAATAACTGAAAATGAGAACACTTTAGATTGTTTTTTCAAATCGACCTAAAAAACGTGCTGTGCGGAAGCGGTGGATGGTTCTCCTTACCTCTATCCTCCATATTATGTACAGACAGTCCTCAATTTACGTCGTTTCGATTTACGTCGTTTCTAGTTTAGTTGAACAATGTTTTGACAATCCTCAAACATATGTCAAACAACCTCCTTCGTGTATTCCTATTCTCCATACAACGTGACACTGGCGAAGTGATACGTGCTCAACTGGCACACTCGGAACGCCATAATCAAAGAACCATACCAACATATGTCAATATCTGAGTAACCCGATAACCAGAGGTAATTAAAGGCCCAGATATGGGCTCCAGATAATGCGTAGAAACTATATAAAATATGGATCGAGAACTGAGTTATTATATAAGGCGACTAACGGATTTCCCCGCTATTGCGCAGATTGAGCACTTCCACCCTTGCAAGTATATAGCTTTTGCTCCCCACTCTGCCGGCGAATAAAGGCAAACCAAAGGCGGGCGCTGGGCGATAGATCACAATTCCTCTCTGGTGGACTCAGGTCATCATGGGTTAACAGTTCGCCACAAGCTGCTCTGCGGGTTTATTGTTATTGTTATTATTGAAATTAATAACACAAAAAATAACAATTTTTTAAAAAGATTTACGTCGTTTCGCTTTACGCCGCGTTTAGAAATATTATTATTATTTATTTTATTATATTGTTTTATCCCCATGGGGGTGGAAATTAGCAAAAAATCTTTCTTAGGGGATGCCTACGTCATAGTAACTGTATGCATAACTTTATGCATGCATGTAAAGTCTCAGCCAAAGAGTAACGTAAATATACCTACTGAGAAAGAGTGCCCTCTTGCTTGATTTTTTTGTGGAAAAATTTATACCACATTGGCATCTGCAAAATGAATCCGAACCAATATACACAAACACACATACACTCACACAACTCGCTCTCATACAAATCGTTATATTATTTACTTGCATGTATCATAGTAGTCCAAGAGCTAGTGGACCATCCGAGTAACGGTATGCCTGTAAGGCTAGAAATTCTTATAGTAATGAGTCATAGCATGTTAAGTACAGTAACCATCGCCTGGCAAACATCACCCCTGCACATCATCAACCCCTATCTGTTTGAAAGTGTAAAAATAAATTGAAAAAAAAACTTGACGCTGTAAGCTTGAAACTTTTATACAATTTTGTTCATTACAAGTGAAGCTTAGAAAAAAAATTGACAGGCGTGTGCGACGAGCACAAATACCTGACAGGTGAACCGAAAGGTGTGTAATATATGTATATGTTGAAATAACCTTTTTCCTGTAAAGTTGAAATTTATATATGTGCTTGTCTAGGCTATTTAAAGTAAGTATGTACAATGACAGGCGATTCTGGCTAGCACATGTCCTTGACAGGTGAGAGGAAAGATGCTAGAGGAGTGCGAGATAAATTATTATGTAAGAGTAGAAATCAATGGTAAAGTATATATATTTTATTAGTTTTAATTAAATCTATGAACATAAGTTTTTAAATTGCACTTTCTTATACAAACTAACCAAAATACAATTGTAACAAAGAAGAAGAATATGAAATATTTTCTAATCCAAAAAGAAACAATACAAAAAGTTCAAAATTCAGATGAATCTCGGATATACACGAGTCCAAATACTAATAAAAAAATTGCTTTATTATTTTTTGTTCGTATTCGGACTCACATATATCCAATTCATACGTTATTTGTTAAGCGAAATTACGGCATTGGGGGCTATGCAGATTGCAAAGAAAACAAAAAAAATATGAGTAATTGTTCAACATAAATAAGAAAGCTATGTGCTTGCATTGATTTAGCGAACAAGATGCAAAATAATAAGGTTCGGAGATAAGAGTAGGAAAATAAATTTGGATGAATGAATGCTTTATATTCTATTTAACAATATCCCATAGATTTTTTTCCAAAATACTATAACAATACAAAACGGTAATATAAATATAACATTGAAATGGACATTCATCGATATATATAAATTTATTCCCATCAATAATGCCACTTCAATTCACTGTGTTTTGGGGTCTAAAGGACCTAAAATATATTAAGTGTTTGCTCTAAAACTCAAAGTCAGAACTAGCATAAACGCTAGACATCGAATCACGTTCCTGATCAAATTACAACATATTTACCAAACGATTGAAACATGAAGCAAAAAATGCCTGCACTACAAAAATTTCAGATGGGCTGATTTGACTTCAACCGCAACAGCTGTAAGTTCTTCAAAATTGGGCTCGCACATAATTGAACGTGTTAAGGAGGTGCAAAAAACGATAGATTACATATAACCGTATTTATGTTTAATGACGTACGTATTCATGTTTAATGTTCAAGGTAAAACTGGGGTACACCAGTCCAGAGGTGATAACAGTACTCCATATAAACCCCAACCTATATATAGCCAAACTGTATTTTGGCGTGAAGTACTTTCTTGCTTTACTGATGAATCCCAGTTTCTACGAGGCTAACTTGATCTTGCTTTCCAGATGATCGCGATACTGGCAGTCACTCGTAAAGCTGAGGCTCAATATACTGATGCTGGGCGCATTTTTATGACGAGTGTTGTCGAAAACCGGTGACACGACAAATGAGGATTTTTTAGTGGTTAAGACTTGTGGGGATTGAATGGAACCAGATTCTTACCACCCGATAAGGAAACATGCTCGAGGGATGCCTCAACAGAAGATACAAGTTAATTTCGTCACTGGTGGACGTTTTCCTGAGAAAGACTTGCATAGCCGAAGTCAGTACAGCATCCACAGTGCTATTGCTGATTACCTTAATTTTAATTTTGTTTGAAAATTATTTTTTAACGGTAAAATTTTTAAGAGCTGGTAACATTTATATTCATTTTATCTAATATTCTATATTTTTAAGTTTGACGTTGACGTTGACTTGATTGAAGCGAGAAGAATTTAGGCAGAAATTAGATATTTATTGACTTAAAAAATTGGTAATTGTTTTTCTGGTATTTTTTATAACTAATTGTTCTTGTTTCAAAATGTTGCGCAGTTTTTTCGTAAGTGTCTATTACTTGAACTTATTATTATATATTTGCTGTGCTAGTGCTGGTTCATGTATTTCATAATATATTACAGAGAGTAAAAACTGCTGTGCGGCAACTGCAGATGGTAAGGTATGCCAGTGATACTACTAAGCACGTTGACACGACTTATATGGAAATTCCTCTTTACGATGTAGATAAACCACAGACTTTAGAAAAAAGAAAAGCTAGGTTAGTGCACTGTTAATTCATAACAATTACCAGTTCATATATTTTAATGCGTTATCATATAAATACTAATAGATTGTTATACTTCTTCCAGACTGCACTATCAGTCTCGTAAGAGAGGCATGTTGGAAAATGACCTTCTACTGAGCACTTTTGCTAAGAAATACTTAGATGGGTTTACAGAAAATCAAACAATTATGTATGACCGACTTATCAACTCACCAAGCAATGATTGGGATATTTTTTACTGGATTGTAGAAAAAAAGCCAACACCAAAAGAATTTGACAATGAAATTATGCAGCTTCTTAAGAAACATGCAAAAAATGAGGATAAAATTGCTCTATCGCAACCACCGCTTAACTAGAAAATTAAATATTTTATTATATAAATAGAATTGTATTTAGCTATGAAGTCATTACTCTTAGAAGAAGGTAAAATTATTGCTTATATTGTGATAGTGTTAGACTTAATTTATTTTATAAATTGTAAATAAAAATTTCAATATTAGTTTCATTTACTCTACTTTTTTGTCATTTATCTTTGTACTACTTACTATTGTTAATTATTACTTACTTAGATAAAGGAAGTTGAAATTCAATTGAATAATATGGAATCTATATATTTAGACTAGCAAATATGTAATCCATTTGATTAAAAGAAAAAATACCACACACTCATCATTTTCTGTTATTTTTTGAGAAATTGTGTGCTTAATGATGGAATGTGCTTTGTTTACAAGAGAAGTATATGAAAGTACAGTGTAAACTATATAACAACACTGAAGGGACTGTGCATTTTATGGCATTATAGAAAGTGGTTGTTAAATGGAGAGAAGAAAAATCAGAATTAGAATAAGAAAAAGTTTATTTCAGTCTAGTAGTTATGTACATAATAAAATAATCTTATTTGAATGTTATTGTGTGTAGTCTGTTATTTTTGTCTGATGTCTTCTGCTGCAATAGTCATTTTTCAATAATTTACCTGCTTTTAGAGCTTTCTTAATGCTCGGTGGAGGCTCAAGTTCATCCGTCTTATCTTCTTTATCTTCTTGTTCTTGATCCTCATTTTTTCTCACTGAATCCAAAATTTCTATGTCTTTGAGTGATGCTGTTGTAAGCAGGCAGTCGTCTCCTTTGATGTTGGCTTGAAGATTTACCATACTTCCTGTTATGTTTACCCGTTGAATCCAATCAGCTTATAGAAGGTTTTCTTTGCTATCAACCTCTGGTTCTGTTTCCACCTCATCTATCATAGAATTAGTTCATAGTTGAGCATGCCAAAAAGAGTGTTGTATAGTTGTGGGTGTCACTTATTCCCAGGTTTGATAAAAAAAAATGACTGCATGCAGCATATTAACAGAAGTTTTACCTTCAGATTGAACTAGGAGCTAGTTGAATCAATAATTTCCTTCTGTAGTTGTTTGTTTTTAATAATTGTTGTTGTTATTGAAAGTGGGTGTAATGCTATGTAGAGTGTATTATTATTGTATGGAATAAAAGCTAAACCAACCTAAGCCAATTGATTTCGATTTTCACTTTAGAGAGTTTTTCGTTAAATCCAGTGAAATTAGATAGAGTTTACCCTGTAATTTAATTATAATCAAATCTTTGAGTATGGATGGACCCTACAAATATATGTTGCAAACTAAGACCTTATGCCAAACTCAATCAAATGCAATCAAAATTTGTTATTGAAGAGTAGTCTCATATTTGGCGATAGTCTATTCATGTTTTAGGTGGCAACCCTTAGGCTAGTTATTTTTGTGCCATTTTGGTAACGAGGGTGGTCAACAGTCCTAAAGGAACTCATTTCTTATTAGAGCATGCTAATTTTTTGTTTGTTTTTAAAAGAACTTATACTTATGTATGTTATAGAGGATTTATGTAATTTTTACGACTTTTAGAACTCCTAGTTTCTTGTATAGCTCGATGTGATGCCTTCTAACTATCACATGTAAGTAAAGCCCTGTTGAGTTGGGAGTAATCCAGTATCGTTTGTTCTCTTTTGGGTTGTTATTATTTGGTCAGAGTCACCAATATATTCCCGTTTATCATCGGATAGTTGTCCGTGGTCTGAAATGGCTTTTTTTAGTTTTCTTTCCAAGAGCTACGTGTACACATGACAGCCTTTGTAATTTGCGGGTTGATCTTGAAAACATAGAATGTATTTCCTGGGCGTACTTCTGCCTTTTTGGGAAAAATCATCTATTTTATGTTCCTCAGCACACTTCACACAATGGTTCTTCGAATGATAATATTTTTGACAGTACTGAACTATCGTTGTCGTTTTGCATGGTTTTGCTTCAATTTTAATTAGTTGGTGGTACATATATTGGATCTTTTTCACTGCCTTATTATTGCTGCTATGTTCAGTCCAGGTCCATGTCCAGTTAGGGCTTCGTTGGTTGTTTGATTTATGATTTCACCCCTTTGTTCCTAGTACTCTCGATCGGGTCTACAAAAGCTTCGTAAGATTCGATCGTAAAGTGTAGGTTATTTACGACCACGCCTTAGCACTTTGTCTCTCCTTTAAGAAGGTATGGCCGACCAGTCCCTTTGATCTTCAACATTTTGATCTTACTAGGTCGACACTTTTTAGGATTTTGAATCGCATTCACCATTATATGGAGAAGATTTTTGTAGGCTGTTTTGTTTTAAAAATTCTGCTATTGTTTTACAGATTATAGTAATTTAGTCAGTTAATTCAAGTTTTCTATTTCGTATAAGATGCGTCCTATTCCGTAGAGAGAATAAGTGTTGGTTATTTGGCGCTTTTGATTTAGCTGGAACATCAGCGACATGATCGAGAAGCCCGAGAAGCTGTTTTTGTGACTTGCAGAAGAGATTGGTTTCAAAACGCATATTTTGCGTTTCTTAGCTGTTGTAACCCCGCGGCAGGTGTGGTGATTGTTGTTGGCCTAACTCTAAAGGTATCTTTTTGCCATTAACATACCTCTAGATGATCTATCTAGAGGTATGCTAATCGCAAAAAGATACCAGGCCAGATAAACAACAAAGTAATTCTATTACAGTTTCGTATTTCCTGTTTTGCCTTGTTCATTGTCATCAATTTTTTCAATGCCTTCCAAAGGGCTCTCAAGCTTTTTACGTGACCTTACTTCATTATCACCTATAATGTGTTTTCAAGATTAACCTTGCTTTCCTTATCAATTACTATTGCTTAAATAATTCAATGCTTCAAAAAATATTCTAATTCTTTCACCTTCTTTGTATTTGATAACTCGGCCACAACGTACAGATTCGGCATACTCTACGAAGTTCTCATCTCTTTTTGTTTAATTAATTTAGAATTTTATTAGAAAAATTATGATAAATATTTTATTTATTCACCTTCACGCTGTATCCTGCACATGGCAGGGTAAGCAGACGAATCTTGGGGAACTTAATGTGAAGACACTTCGTTTCTTTTCCCACTTCCCGTCGAATTCGTGCCCCAGCTCCACGACAGGCACCACATATTTATTTATTTCTTGTATTTATTTAACATTGCTAATGATACTTCCTTATTTACTTAGCTTAAGGCTGTATCCCTAGCGGGGCAGGCAGAAAGAGCGAAGCGTCAAACGCTACGGTCTCGGCATACCTCTTTTACTTCGTCCACTGTCATCGTAAATGCCCTCCGGGGGGAACCTCATGTTTTTTTATGTGAGCATCCTCCAGTATCGGAGATACTGTGTTTTTGAGAGTCAACCGAGGTCTGCTTCTCCCTCACCAAAAAATATTTTAAAGATGCCGGAGATCTAGATAATTTTACTCCTGGTAATCCTTTAGTAACTCCTATTAATATTCAACCTAAATGATATTTTTTAATTGCTTATTTAAAAATATTATCTCGATATTTCACACTGATTATGATTTATGTCACATGGATGACATGGATGTCACAGTGAGAATGACAAGCTGGGAACGTCGAGAGAATGAGTGATGAAAGAATGGCAAAAAAATATTTATAAATGTAAAGTGAGATACCTACACAGAATGGTAGGTACTAGCGTGGACGTTAGTACCTATCATTTTGTGTATCTTTTCATTGCGTATGCTATCAGCTAAACTGACTCCGCATATACTACTAAGAGATCGCATCTCTACAATATTCCTCGTTCTTTACCGTTTGCACATGGAAAGGCGTTTTGCTGCCGGTAACAGAGTTATTGATAAAGACGTGGCGATGTCGTATCATCCGCCTCTACCTAATATATATACTTCCCAGATATACTACCTCATTCACTTGTTCTAAAGTAAAATAATTTAAGGAGATGTTCTACTCCTTCTTTTTACTACCAAAAACGTTTCCGTGGTCATGCGGAGGGAAATGATTTGATCCATACACTCTCTTCCAGGTCAAAAACCTTTCTTAGCCTCCTACAACAGTCTTTCAGATCTATCTTAAATTCTTCTCGCCTCCCCCGATTTCCGGAAAATTGTACAAAAACGAGAATAGCTCCAAGACGCGTAACCAATTTCGACGCGTTGTCAATTTAAAATATACCTATAATACCTAATATAACCGATTAAGCCGGCTAAAGAATGTCATTTAGTATGCGTTGAAACTGCAAAAATCAAAGATTTTGTTTGATTTATCTAAATTTAATGATGTTTCGCATAAATTAATGTTAGTTGGATAGACTTATTAACATATTCATTAAACTGTGTATGAATGTGGACACTCATTGACCTAAGACTTTGCACACTTTGAATACTTAATAACAATCGTACATTTTACCTTTGATTATTTAATATCTCATTCAACGCGAAAACTTAAATGCGCAACAGATAATATTAAAATGGTATAAGTAACTTGTGTTAAAAAATAATAAGTATACGCGGCAAAAATACGATGTAAAAAAGTTGTTGAAAGTACGCAGACCCAATTATATTTTACATCCGTCAGGTATCCATCCACCTTCGGGACCTACGCAGTCAGGCTTAGGTCGGATCGGATAACAATTGTGCGCGCATTATTTTCCTTAATATAATCCTTAATAATTACTGCGTAACCCTTATTTTGATGAGTTTCCCTGACTTAAGTGATGTCTTATAATTTGTGTTTACTGTGAATGACTACGTCAAAGGTCAGCCCACAATCTTATCTATTGCTCTTTAAATATTAGCGCCGTTGATGAACTAAAGTCAGTTAACTGCGAACTATTAATTAAGACTAATCTTAGTGGTGTAAAAAGTTACCATTAGATTTTTTTCTATTTGTGCCCCCTGTGCAATTATTTAAATTAAATTATTGTGAAAAGTGACCTTATTGTGATTCATCTAAAATGCCTATTCGTCGGAGTAAGGTTTGTTAATATTATTGTAAAATCTTTATTTCAGCTACTCTCTTATTTTCCATTTATTACTTCAGAACTCGTTTAGTTTTTATTTTAATAAATTGAATGCATTATTACATTATGGTACAATTTAAAATCAATAAGTAATATTTTATTTGATATCAGTACTAGCCTAGATTTTCTTCTATGTGATATATTTTTACAATTATTCTGTTATAATAAGTAGGTATTGGGTAAAATACAAATACGTAAAAGATCTAAGTAAAAGAATATTTATATTGAAATATTATTATTTATTCTTTTTACGTAGGTCCTTAAAACAATTTTCTTGGAAGATATGTTTCCAACTTTTTCTAAAAATATAATATGTCTATTTACGCACGAGAGGTAAAATTCTGTGCTTTGATATATATTTTTTGAATCGGTCAATAAATCATAATTATATTTTAAGTGTTAAAGTGAGTAATAAAGTTTGAACAAAATAAATTAACTACTGGACAATAATTATGTTGTCCACGCAGCAGTCTAGAGAATGTCAATTCCAAAAAGTCGATCATGATTTTTAACGTGCACTGTCTTTGCTTTTCTTTTTATCCCCGTCACAGAGTCACATTCTCCTAGTTCTAGCCATGAAAACTTAATTTCCTTAATTTTTTTGGATTTCCTTTCCTCAAAAGCCAAAAACGTAACTCATATAGATCGCGATCGTCAATTGTCATGGATATACAGAGTTATCGAACCCAAATTAATAACATATATCCAGGATTACGGTCCCTTGAAGCATAGAAAAAATTAAGCTTATAAATCAACGCATGTTAGTCATTTATGCATCGATTTTGCAGCATTTTGTATGGAATCCGTAGCGTTCTTAAAACCTATATGGTATTGCCTATATAAGTAAACAAAAAAAATCCGAGAAGTAAAAATTTATCGAATAAATATAATAAACTAGCCGTTACCCGCGACTTCGTCCGCGTTCACTATTTTGGCCATAGTGACTTACACATAAAAGATA
>JAYDZJ010000026.1:8448816-8461740 GCA_034509065.1 Eueides lybia
CTCGCTTGACCTGCTTGTTTTATGAAATGCATATCACAGTTACGCACTTATTTATCGCGTAGTAACGTTTTACAGTAACGTTTACGAGTATAAAACAGTTAAATCGGTAGTATCCTAACACCTAAGCTTGTAAGCCTAATGTAAGCAAGTGACTTTAAAATAGGTATATCTTTTGGGAAAATTCGAAAAGTAACTGTGGTCGGCTAGGAATAAAGAAAAGAGGACAGACCTGTGGACAGTGTCTCCTAATGAGTCCCCAGCCTTCTTGGAAACACTGACGAACGAGAAGCGCGTTTCAATCAGACCAATTACAGTCGAAGTCCGCTGCTTATTTTTTCTCACGCCTGCGGCTGCCACTAACCTTGTTCGTCGTGACAGTACTAGTGCAAGTTTTAATTTTTATATAGTGTAAACATTTGAATCAATCAGATATTTATCATCTTGTACTTATTTACATTTAAAGGTTAAAATACCACTTTTTGATTATTCAGTATAGGAACGAATGAATATGATGTCTATTTTTTTGGTGAAATGTATGTTTGCATTATACAAAAGGAAATATCTTTTGCAAATGTCATGTACCTTAACGATAAAAAAATTTATAGCAAAATGTCTATTAAAACTCTTTCACTAATAATGATGTTTGAGATAACTTTTAAATTATTTTTTTTCACTTCGTAGACTTTACGTAGCACCGCTACGCCATAACGTAGACAGGTGGGTGTTAGGTTGATGTAGGTATATGTAAAGAACTCAAGAGCAAAGTCGAAAAATGATTATTTTAAAATATTATAAGTTTGTATATAAAGTAATATCATGTTTAGTAGTTTGTCCTGTTGTAACGGTGCCGTCACACTCAGTGCGTATTAGATAACGTTCATCTTGTAGGAGAAGTTCATCCAAGCGCGTCGAATGCTACCTACAACCGTAGCCCCCTCTATAACTACCTGTGTTATGCTAATAGTATTAATTTATAAAAAAAAATATTTCAACGGAATGTGTAAATTGCATATGAGTTGGCTTATTAGTTTTATCGAGAGGCCACGAACGGGGTAGAAATGAGCAAAAAGAACAGGCACGCTCCGGCATCCGCGCCATGCTTAATGCAGAGTTCCCGCGCTCCTTGCGCGACCATAAAACCTGTACCTTCTCACATCCACACTGCGTTTATTATTATTGAAGCATAAATTTATGAGCCGTCGTACGGCTTTGTCAAAAGAAAATTCAATATCCCGTCTCAAGTATCTTTGCATAATGAGAAATTGCTTTTACACAAACGTTTGCCGATTTTACTGTACTCTATCGACTAAAAACTGTCTAATGTTAAAACTTTGGTCTTGTGTTAGTCATGTATATTTGAATTATAGATTATGTCAAAATCATCAGACTAACATATTCTATAAAGTTCTTATTAGACTAGTTGGTTGTAAGAGATATCGTGGAAGTTTTTAATTACTTATATATTATGTTTATACATTACATATATTATAAACTCATCATACATTCCAATAAATAAATTAATAAATATAATAAAAAATCAAAGAAATTGTTTTTTGTTTGGAAAATCTGTTAAGAAAAATTTAAGATCCAATTAATGAAAAATAAGCACGTTATATGATGAATCATTATTTTAATATTGCTTATTTAATATATTTTATTTCATTGATCAAAGTATTTGTTGAGTATTTTCTTAATAATTTAAAATTAATGACAAACTAGAATTCTTTTTTATTAATGCAATTTGTAAATATAGTCATCACAAGTGAAATCATTAGACGTGAAATCATTATTTAGAAGAGTAAAAGAAAAGGGTTGTCGGGAACCAGTCGCATTCCACACGTGAAATGACCTCGTCTACAGTGCTGCTTGCCAAACATGCTGTCGACCGCAGCCACATCTTTATAATCCTGGTGTCTTATAATTTTATCATAAAAAAATCTTTAAACATTTTAGTATTATCTACGTAAAACAATTTATTAAGTTAAAAATAATTAAGTTTTTTGTTTTGACAGACATGAATATTCGACACTGACAAACTCCATAGAAATTTAAATTGCTCATAAAAACCACTTAATCCTTTATCGCTATAATTGAAGATATTGCTATTAAAACTCAACAGCAATAAAATTTAAAATGGTATCCGTTGAATAAAACCCGCTCTATGCGGGCGCTGTCATACGTTTATTAAAAAAAATGAAAATTTGCGGTTAACAAAGATTTTTGTATATTATAGTGCATATCATGTATAATACTATATGTGTATTATACTAATATAAATATATGGCGTAAAGCTCGTAAGGCATTTCATTCCTACAAGAAAGAAACTTTTCCTATTTTCCACCCAATTTAAGGCATTACGTGTTTAGTTGCGGAACTTGAGATGTCTTCACTATAATATACTTATTCTAAATATTATAACATAATTGTGTTGTGCTGTTCTTAAATTTTATAAATGTAGAGCAACGCACATTAGCAAATTCAGCAAAACATTGCTATACAGGAATTTATCGATTCGGATGTTACGTAATAATTGTAACTTTAGGTCATTTGATCGAAGCAAGGTATTTAATACTATAAAATTATATAAATTATATTTACTGTTATTTAATGTTATTTTATTAATAAATATAAGAAAATCTAGCTTTATTTAAGTACAAATGTTTGCAAATATATCCTAGTTAGCTATCAAAACGGAACGAAACCATACTTGCGTAGAATATGCTTCCTGCAAACTCTGTAATTGGTTAGTATGTGTCGTTATGGCCTCGTGACACCGCACCTATTGTTTGATTATAAGGCGTCTCAGTCTCACCGCACGATGAAATTGGATAAAGCATGGGAACCGAGTGTGGAATTCAGAATGTGTAGCACTAACAGGCGAAGGCTGTTTGCATAGCTCGCTTTATAGGCTCAAATGTGGCTACGATACCTACTACCGTGGTGCCCTAAGCTGCTTCTCTAACAATTATCGTTTATATATTTATATTACTTGACATCCCTTCAAGATTTTTTTTACTTCCCACAATATCTAACACTTAACAAATCATGAATGTATGTTATGTAAAGTAAAAATATATTAGAGTGAAAAATATGTCAATCTTCTAGATACTCTACGTATCAATTTTCATCTCAGCAACAGTGTCTGCGGTGAATACTTTATGAGCGTATTGTTTCCGATGCTTTTCAGTGTTCTCGAGTCAAAAGAAACACGGAATCTTTTCAATTCGCGGTCGACCCGCATACTGTTCCGTGGTTTCTCCCTCTCATTTACCTGTTCTTTTTATCCCCATAATCTATTAAAGCTTTTTAATATTGCTATCCTTTAACGACATCATATTAAACTTACGTCAAATTCAACTACTGACGTGAGACCAACTGACACACGATCCTATGCCGTGCGACTTCCAGTGATGAGACTTCATTCATTCACAAACTATTCATCGAGATCCAGTAGGTTCTAAAGTATGTAAAATGCTGCACGAGTATGAACTCTAGCTCAATAGCATTTAGAAATTAAATCACACGCGAGGGAGAGCCAAACGACTGCCGCCGCGGTCGACCCCGCCTTTGAGTTAAGTAAACATCGAGTATTATCTGTCAACGGCCATGCATTGCCTTTCCATGTCTGCGTGTGTGTGAACACAAAATAATCAAGAATTCACAATATTAACCATTCATATATCGCTATTTGTGCTTATGATACTATCACAGCCTTTATTATTTTATATCAGGTCAACTTTAACGACAATATTTAATTCAACGCTCATATGTGTGTATTAAATATGTCTATAATATATATTGCAATATTTCTTTCCTTCGATATAAACGCGTAACAACATATTTTATAAAAACAAATCATTATAAGAGACTTGCAGAACTTCTTATAAAAGTCCATATTATTATAATTCTATAAAATAGCCAATTTACAACTCCTAGTTACAACGACTTATTTAAGTAATTATTAGCTTGATCATGCAACAATGTGTCGGGGACTACCTACGCGCAGTTCCGGGAAGTCGAGCAAAACGGCATGTTTACGATTATACACAACGGATGTGGTGGCTGCCTTGCTGCATTATTGTCGTAACCGATCAACACTTTCTTTCATTAAATCTCACAGTTCTTAATCTGCATCCGGACAAATATGTTAATAGAATGATAAATCTACTTTTTGTTATATTATATTTAATTCTCATAGCACATGTTCATTCGATTAATATAAACGAAATTGTCCACAGAGTTGGGAGCTGCTAGTGTTATCTAAGCTGAAATGGGACGTCGCAGGCGTGACGGCGCACGACTTCTTGCCGCTGCTGCTGTCACGGTTAACACTGCGGGGGCAGGTCAATAAGGAAATGGTTCATAGACACGCGCAAACCTTCATATCGCTTGCAGCTAGAGGTAAGATCCATATGAAAACATCTTCTTTTAAGTTCAATGTTAAATTGTGTTTATTTTTTGGGTATCATTGTGTTAATTTCCAATTAAATCGTTTAAATGTGTTTGTTTAATTGTACAATTAGTTGTATTCTAGGTAATACCTAAATAAAAAATATTTAGTTAATTTACTTTCTAATGCTAATTAGCACTAGATGGCACTCGTAACTAAACCTTTACATCCACACAAGTAATCCTTATTATATTTTTGAAGTTTTTACTTTATACTGTCAAATAGCATCTTTATAAATTCGGTTTAATATATTGGTTTAGAAAATGAATTCTCTTATGATATATTCGTAACAGGAATGAATTGGCTTTATATCACATAAACATGATATTTTTTAACTGACATGCGAACACGACGATAGCGGATGTTAGATATCGGTATATCTTTATCTGCCCCAGCCCACAGGTGGAATGTTGAATGTTACATTCTTATCTTTTGACCGCCTATATCTTGTTTTCATAAGCTCTTGGGAGAAGTCTCTCGCAGGAATCTGTAAGGCGGAGAAATATGAATAGGTTTGTTTACATGTTTGAGGGTAGAATGAGGGCGAGGGCGCGCGCGTGTGGTGCGCCGGCGGCGGCGCCTCCCACGCCGCTCACCCGAGCGCATTCCAGCACGCCTTGGGACTCCCCGCCCCTGCCCCCGCGCCGCCACTCCGCAGACCCCCCGTATCCCTCATGGGATCATATGTTTTTATGCAACGGTTTTTGTTGTTCGCCGCGACTGTCGGTTTTTTTTGGCGGTTAAGTTCACTCTACAGCTCTTTTATTTCACTTTTACATGGCTACTCAGATACCATCTCTTACTTATCATGCTGAGTTTAGTGGAATATTCCACTAGGATATACATATTATTAAAACATGATATATGTAGTTTCTACAAATATTTTAACCGTTTTTCGAATTTCAATTCTGAATAATTCAAATCGCTTTGAGGAGTCCCAACAGGAGGCAACACCTGATAAATACCTAACCTACCTCTAGAAAATACTCAACTAGTCATGACATATTTCCATCACACAATCAAGAGAGTATTATGTACCATTATTTGAATGTTAAAATTTCTCGAGTAAAAAATAATTCGTAATAATAGTACATTCGTACTGGAATAATTTTAAACCGGCTCATCCTGTAAAGTAATTTAGAGTAAGGTAAATTATATGTCTTCAAAGAAATCTATACCCGTAAATGTTACTATAATTGTGTATGTCTACCGTAAATATTCCTGACTTCGGTATATAAGAATGATATTTTTGGTAAACAGAACTTCTGTTGTTATTATATAAAGAAATATGAAAAAAAAATTGTATTACGCATTTAGATGTACCCGATTGTACTAAATATTGGCCGTTAGAATACAGACAGGCCTGAACGGAGGGCTTTGGTGCGGGAGAACCTATTTGTTCCGGTGACTATTACGTACATGTATGTACTACTGACGCGGCCTCGTGAGATCGTTCACCTTGCGAATAGACTCACAACGGCGCCCGCCCGTACTGTCCACGTTTATTGGTGCCTACATTTGATGTTCAAGGATAATACAATGATTATGTCATCGAGCTCTTGCCTACAATCTGCAATTGTAATTCTAATAGCTAAAAAGTTACCTATTCATTTTATAAATTCGTTAAACACGTGACCGAAAGCAAATTATGAAGCACACCAAAGCTAAAAACCTTTTTGTCTATATGTAATAACTACGTGGCATTAGGTAACAAACTTTGGACACATGTTTCTGTACACGGCGTGGAACTTCCTATTGTTCCTATGCGCGTTATGGCCGTTGCAATAGTCGAACCGGTCGTCGCTCGGTCGAGGCGGTAGGGCTTCGATGTTTGATTAACATCAGATTATGCAAATGCTCCCAATGAGCGGCCGCTCTCGTTGTTTCATCTCTTTCCTTTTGTTCTTTCCCTACTCGTGCTTTTATCTCGAGTACGCCGCCACATGAAAAAAGACAAACCTTTTAAATGATGCTGAAAGTGTATTCTACATTCGTATACTACTCGAGTAATAGAATGTTCCTGCATGATGATGAATTGACATTCAGATATTTTTTTTCTGGCATTGTGTGTTGTTGTATATTTAAGTTGATTTAAAATAACATTGTACGTACCAGATGAAATAATAGCTATAAACTTATAAATAAATTCATATATTATCTGACTTAAACCCACTCGCCCTCCAAGGTCACTCAGCTGATTTTCCTGCTATATTATCACTTTATGTAAAAAAACGCTGCGGTTGGCGGATGATAATAAAATTTCTGTATTTCAATTTTAATTAAGTACAAAATAGAATAAGTTTGTAGCAACTCTAGTTACATATTCAAGTAATCTAAAACATATATCATAAATATATTAATAAAATACGATGAAATTATATACTTATTAGCAACGCACATTTGGTTTCGCCCGCATATACTTATGGTTACAGCATACATAAATTATAAAAATCTTTACTTAATGTTTAGCTTTGGTGCATACGTTATTCTCCTGTATAAGCTCTACTACTGCAAAATTTCATCTAAATTAGCCAAGGAATTCTGGCGTGAAACTGAAACAAACATTCATTTCAAGTTCTCACTCACGCAAGCTTTCAAATTGATAACTTTAGGAAGTAGGATAAATTTCCCTCTAAAATTTCTATATTTAATGCTCTTTTTGTCCAAAACTTTCTTCCTTCGTTTAATTAAATATCAATTATTTTACGGTACAAAATACAACAGGTTATTCAATACAACTTGAGCAGCCCAGGCCCAAATCGGTCCACGGTAGAGCCTTTTTAAGAAGTATCGGTATACATATAATGGTTTTGCCAAAGCAAGTCCGTGAGAAATATTCCAGTAAAACGGGCGCGCGGGCGCAGGCTATGGAATGCGGGCTCGAGGGCGGATGCCGGCTCCTTTGAGGCTACACTCTCCAAAGCGGGTCCAACAACCTGTGGGAAGGAGAAAGGAGCAATTCATTACCGGATACGTGTGTAGGCTATACGCTACGCGCTAATGCACTGCCACTCTCTGTAGCTACGAGGCGCAACGTATACTTGTCTTCTACTCCATTAACATTGAAATAATCACGCAGTATATAGATTTTTATTCATATCCGCTCTACATACACGTACACAGCCGGAGCGTTTGACCTGGTTTTGGCCTGATATCGCATGGTAAAGTGTTCGTTTGTTATTCAAATCGTAGGTACCTGCAGTGTGTGTAACAATAGTACTGCATAATTATAGATTACTAGAGGAAAATTTTATTGTATTTATAACGTTCGTAGTGCCGTATTTCACATAAGTCTATTTTGTTACAGATTATGAATTCACCTTATATCCTGCGAGTACTTTGGCTTCTTGCAGTATCGCTGCAGCGCTTCGTGGTTTGGGCGTTGATGGACACCTGTCACGTTTGCACGAACTTACCGGCATTGACTTGGTAAATAATGATTATTTGTTAAACACAAATTTATTATGACACTTAATTTTCTTACTTTATTGATTGTTACAATGGTATATTAAATATTTATAGGACTGCCTCCAAACATGCTTAGAGCAAATAGAAGAGATGGTCCAGACAGTGATTGAAGAAAGTCAAGTGACTGCCCCAAACGGGCAGGGTCGGGAGTCTACGGCGTGGACCCCGCCTCCGACGCAGGACAAGGGCCACAGTAACGCCGCCACCCCCACTGATGTTAGGGACGTCCACTTTTAACCCACTGTATCGCGGTCCCTTGCAAATCTTCAAGCGTGGAGATTGGAGGAGCAATGCTTTAATTGCGGTGCATTAGTATGAAAATACTATAAACTAGAAGATTAGATAGAACGGTGCATCCGTGATCGAGGACTGATAGAAAGACTGACAAACGCATTGTGTTTAACGTTAGTTAAGGTACAACTCACTGCGTGCGTAGTCTAAGCAATGTTTATGTACATAGTTATTATAATTATACGCCCTCCGTGCTACTTTTTGCCTTTAATTTCAAAACAATCAAGGATCTTACGGCAGGGGTTTCGCACAGAAGGAATATCATGAAAAGTACCACATTATATTTTCCAGTTCTAGTTGGTATCTTGAAATTAAAATCTACCTCTTTAAATTTAAGAAAAAGAATATTTCAGTTTTGCTTTACGTATTCATTATGAAAACTAAAAGGGTTCTTAAAATATTAGTGTTAGTAAAATTGTGTATATGGGACCAAAGCAAATGACTTAATCACTTAAATCATGACCGACATAGGCTTATAGACTCGCCACACAACCGTACGTGATTGACACTTGACAAATATTTATTAGATTTATGATATATATTTTTTAGTCTTATTATGAAGTAAATTATATAACAATCTAATTTACATGTTTCATACAATGTAAATTATATGTCTCTTGTATGATTCTAAGAAATAATCAGGTTATCGACTTGCTAGCTTAATTACAATCAGATTCAACATATAATGTTCGTGTATCGGGGGAAGGCAATAAATTACGCTTTATACCTTGTAAAAACTAATATAATATATGTATAGTACATCAATCTATCACGGAATAGTTATGAAAACCCACATTTCTCTGACATATACAACAGATTCTCTATAACATATAAATAAAATAATTATAAAGTAGACGAAGGGCTTAATGTTTTTTAAAGATTCTCTTTTGTTCCTTTTTGGCGATGAATGTTGTACCAACAATAATTTTAGCATCTAGGTACCTAACATGTAATGTGATAGTGTAGAAACTGATTTAATTTCAGAACATAGTCACTTCCAGTCATAATATGTTAACTTAGGGGTACTATGTCATTGGCTTAATTTAGAAAAAATAAGAAAAAAATATGTGATTTTTGTATCATAGGTTAGTTATATATGTAAGGTATTATAATTAGTTTCTAATTTATATAATTGTTCCTACAACCATTGAACATAAAATATGCAATAGTCAAGTTCCATAGTTATGTACTTAATTGTATTCTGAGGAAGGGGAAGTTGACACTATCTACCTACATTGAATATTGTGATATAATTTCCACAGATAAATAATATTATATAGTGCTTAAGTACGGGTGGAGAATGCAAATAGTAAGTGTTAAATATAATGGTATATTGTTTTATAAGTTTTATTTTGTTAGTTGTTTGCTTGCATTTATATAAATTAAAATGTTTATTGAACAGTCCAATGTCTTCCATTTCTATACGCGATTGTGGCTTTCAAAAGAATATTTTAGTTTCAAACATAGACAATATATGTATAAGCCTATTTGTGTTATATTTTATATTCTACTTCAAAATATCTTTATTTAGCAATTGCTATGTAAATATAATAGTTATAACTGTAAATATATATAATGCTTTAAGCGTGTGGTGCCATAGTAACACTACTAGATGAGTATTTTAACAAATTTATGAAACAAGATAAACTTAAAATCCTTATTTTTTTATCTTGAACTATAGACCAGATATTTACTATAATTTGTATGGTTGTGGTAATGCTACCTAAATATACACATAGGGCCTTCATAATTTGACTATTAATAAACATATTTTGTAAACGATATGAAAATATATAAAGTTATGTGGGGAAATATACGCCTTAAAAGTATAACTAAATGCTTGTTTTAGCTTTTAGACTGGCTTTTCAATATAGTAAGATAATAAGATTGTTATGAAATAGATATAATTGTAATGTTGTAAAAAATCAGAACTTTTCCTATAATGTATATATTATATAAGTTAAAGGGTTATGTAACTCTGAACAGAAGTGATAATCATTTTTTTTTATTAAGAGAACTAAATTCTAAAGATGTATGACACGCAAAGTTGCAAAATTAGATTTTTATGTGATTATTCAATTAAGATACTATTGGTATTGTATGATCGTTGCGATTGAATTGTAGATATTTATAAACAAAACCACAATAAAAATATATAAAATTATTGAGTGTTTTCTTACTGTGTTATATTTAAAACTACGTGAACCGTACATTTTTCAATAACAAACAAGGTGAGCAGTGGACACTCATCGATTATAATAAAATCCCAATTTAGTAAGCCTACACGTTTTGTAATATATTTGTTTGAAGGACACCTTGAGCTTTCATACTTTTTATTTATTTATAATCATACGGTAGTAAGTCAGAATGTAAACAATAATCTAGTGTCAAATGAGATAAAAAGATGCAAATTATTGTTCTAAACAAAAGCGAATCAGGTGATAGTTTTAATTGAAATATTTGTAGAAATCTCAAAATTGCCTTATTCCAACCTTCATACAGATCTTGGTATAACTACTAAAATAAAACTTCTAGAGTTAAATAAAACGGCATTTAAAATTAATTACCATTTAATGGAAAACAAATTTACAATTTCATATACAATGACCGCACTTTGGATGTTTCATTAATTTATTTATTTACAGTGAGTTATATTAAATTTGCATATAATAAAGTATTAACATAGAATACAACATAGTAAAATACTATAAACAATATTATTAAAGAAAAGGCACAATACTTCTAATACATTACTGCATCAAATAAATAGAGTAAGCAAATCGTAGAAGTGACATAATCAGCTTTTGAAACAATACTTGCTGTTACAATAAAGCAGAAGTATCCACACCGCAAGTGTAAGTTGTTTAAATTTAAGAAAGAGAGAACAAAAGAAGCTAGCAAAGAAGGAAGTACTTTGCTAAATATTATTTAAACCTTTTTTAAACAATATATTGTCCCTTAAGTAGTCTGTTAGGTACACTTTAGTATTACAGATTTTGTAACACATATTTTAATTATAGAACTACCCCTACATTTGAGAGGTAGTTAATGTTAACACATTATATTTGTTTGAAGTTTATTTAAATGTTTTGCTTACTCTATTTAAATACTATCCTATAAGTACCTTCATCAATTTTATAAAAATGGAATTAAACCGATGAATATATTTTTTCTAAATAGGAATTAAATTTTATTTAAAGCTTTTTCATTTCCCACGTACAGCTTTACGACATCCTAATTCAATGCTAATGGAATCATTAGGATTTTTTCGGGATTAGCTCAATTAATGTTGAACCAACAATATTAATTAAAGTAATGCCGAAAAAGCGGTCGATTTACGATCGAATCGAATGTTTAAAATTTCGATAGACCAATTAAATAGCATAACTATACACAGAAATGAAACCTATAGAAAATTAAAATACATATTGATAATCATGTTGAGGGGGAACGAAATATTATCATTTCCTCCGGTAAGAAGCACAAAGCGCAGCGTTAAGCTCCGCCACTGTAGGTAACTAAGTGTCTTAACACTTGTTAAATGGAACTACCTATGTGAAGTAAAGCGCAAAGCCAAAAGAAAATATTTTGTATATCTACCAAGTATCGTCTTCGGAATCGTTCGTTCGCATTTCATAATTTATTGTCCTATTGGTTCGGTCGCTCTTTTCGTTGAATGTGCTCATAAAAAAATGGAAGCCACAAGTCCTTTCTTACGGTGGATAATATTAGTTTTAATATGATACTGCTAGGTCAGATACGATGGTCATTAGTGATAAAACGATTTAAATTAAAATAATTTGCAGAAATCACTTACAGTAAGTACCATAAGTATATAGATATTACTAATCATAGCACCACATTGGAGAAATACAAACGAAAATTGAACAAAGTAATTATTTTACCAATACTGTACTCAAAAGAATTATAACATGCTTAAGGCATATGAAACAAGAGAAACAAAAGATCTAAAGAAAAATAAAAAGATCAGTCAACAGAAAAAAAAACAAATATCTAAGTAATAAACAAAAAAAAATAAAGACGATATCGCTATTTGGTGCAATAACGAAATTCGGGAGATTGACATTTAAATCTACTTTAAATTAGTTGCAATTACGTCATTGTTGCACCAAATAATGAATCTGTTTACAAAGTAATGATACAAGTGCAAAGGACACAATTATTAACAATGTTTACATAAATATTGTTCAATTGTACAATAGAAAAGGCTACAGAACGTAATTACAATAAAAAGAAATGAAAAGTATTGAAATTTAAAACACAGGCAGTGTCTGAATTTAAAAGCGACGGTTGCGAGTTGGATTCCTGTTCGGAGGAAATTGAATTGAATTTTTTGTTAATTTATTTCTTCCTTTGGTAGCGAGACAAAGGGCAGCGTTATATTCCGCCACTCAACATCTAGTAAGGACTTAACTTATTTAATAATAAGTCCCTGCTATATGGGCCATACAACATATATAGAGCTAAACAAAATTGATTTTATAAAAAAAAATATAGTAGCATTTCATTTTAGTACTTAATTTAGGTACATTATTGTATCTTTACAAAAGAAAATGCAGTCTGGAACGTAAGCACTAATAATCTACATATTCTCTATTTCATTTCACATATGCACTACTTTTGGTGTGCTCTTCCCGCGGAGCCAGTTTAGAAGAACAGTTGGAGTGCTTTGACTATCTCGTGCTGCAAACAAA